>JAPYYV010026249.1:0-13459 GCA_030522625.1 Copidosoma aretas
CAACAAGGAAAAACAAAAAACGGGAGCAAAAAAACAAAAAAAAAAAAAAAAAAAAGAAAAAAAAAAAAAAAAAACCCTACCGACCACCTGAACCGCACGCCGACTTTAGCCCGAAAATCGAAGCGAGCGAGTACTCGAAAGCGGAAAACGTCGCGGAACCGGTCGCGCGCCACCTCGAGCCGTGGGTCCGCGTCGAAAGAAGTACCCGCTGAAGGGAAAAGACGAGCTCCTCGTCCGCGCAATTATCGATTCGTGTGGTCGCGCGCACGAGAAAGACCCGCGGGGACAAAGGGAGCGCGCGCGCGCGGATAGAGACATCGGCCGCATTCCGTCGCGCAAGGGAAGGCACGCGGGCTCCCGATTCCGCGTTTCCCTCGGCCCGTTTATCCTTTTTTATCCCCCCCCCGCCCCCCCCCCCCCCCCCCCCCCCCCCCCCCGCCCCCCCCCCCCCCCCCCCCCCCCCCGGCCCCCCGCGCCCCCACACTCCGCCGGACCACCCAAAACAACTATATACTCCGAGCTCTCCTCCTCCCGTTTCGGGTCGATTGTACACGTGTACGCACGCCGAGGCTAAAAAAAGCTGCGCCGGGGGCAGGAGGAATCCTCGCGATTTTTCGGCGGAGCAGTGATGCTCGGCCGAGGCCGCGATGAGAAAAATTCATCGCCGTCGCTCCGAAATGCAGATGTATCGACGGCGAGCTTGTGTACACACGCGTGATAGAGTCGTAAATATGGCCTCGGGATGATGTGTTCTCACGGTCCCTCGATCTGTCGGCAATACACCTGTCGTGGGGCTGTTCGGTTTTTTTTCAAAGGAGTATTTGCGAGCGGGGTTCGATCGATCGAATTATCACAGATACAACGGCGTGTTTGTGTTGGTATACTGTCTATCGGACTAACCTATCTTTGGGTAACCTATGTTTCCAACTTGTGACGTAGTCGCCGCCGATTAGCACCAGCATGGAAGTCCCTCGGTAGTCGTTCGACTTGGCAATTTTGTCTCGTCCGCAACACCATAAACATCAACGCCACGTTCGTCGACGGACGCAGACGGTACCTTGCGTCATCGAGCCATTTGTGCAGGGATAAAAAACGTCCCGCACTCGATCGCGCGACCCCGCGAATGTTTACATCTTACGACGTTTGACCGCTTGACGGATATTTTTCAAAGTATCACGGATCATGTGTATCGTTGGCACTTTGGAATTATATTTACTCCGAACGAGGAGGTCGGTATGTATGTGTAAAAAGGAGTCGGCGCTGCGTGGATGGATATAAAAAAAAACTGTTGATAATTTCGATGGATGTACATACACGGAAGAAACAACGACGACGCGCATCGTGCCTATAGACGTGCGGGAGAGACGGTGTAAGTATACGTATAATCGAGTGGCTGCATTCCGTGATCTATGATATAACGTTGCATGTAGATTTTTCAACGAAATATCACACGTATCGAAGACTCGAGGAGTAAAATCAAATTTTATCTCTACAACGTAAATAGCCAAACTCGAGCTTTACAGCCAACTACATGAATATATAGAGAGCACTCGACTTCTCTCCCGCTAAAAGTGTCGTTCACCCCGCACGATCGCGCACAAAACTCTACCAGAAGAAAAACCTCACAAACCGCATGAACCTGCACCAAGTACACCAAAACTCGCGTATACAGCAGCAGTGGTTATATACTCCCTCGGTTGTACTTACGTACGCGAACGAAAGCTCCCGCCGCGACTGTGCATCCGCCACCGGAGCAGCAGCAGCGACTATAAACCAGCGGCCCCTGCAGCCCCGTTGGCGCCTTCAAATCGGCTCTACCTTCCATGGCGGCTGCTCGTGTTTCGTCCACCAGCCCCAGTGCCGTTGACGCATCTCTCCCGAGTGACAGCTTATCTCCGCTCTTGGCGCGAAAAACTCGCGAACGACGCGTTGTTGTTTTTGTTGTTTTTTTTTCCGACGGTATATCGCGTCGATGTGGCGAAGACGGTGCTCGGCTCTATTGTAGCGGCCGGTCCCACCGTACACTGACCGATGGGCGCTGCGTGTACATGGTAGGCTACGCGGGCCGCCTCACCGCGGTCGTAAATAAACTAACGATGATGATGATAATACAACAGTGCGAGTACGCGCCCGTTTGATCGTACGAATGTAAGTTTCATGCGTGTATCGCGTGCCATACGTTTACTTTTGGTGTGTCGGTGTGTCAACGGCCCTTTTCGAAATCCTTGCCCCCCCCCCCCCCCCCCCCCCCCCGGGTCTCCCCCCCCCGCGGCAGAGGCATCGGAAACATCGATCGTTGCAAAAATATATATCTTGCGAGAGCTTTCGAGGGGGGGAGGTGGACGGAAAGAAATTAGAATCTCTCGATTTAGCTCGCTCGAGTGAGCTGCAGGAGATGATGATGATGATGATGATGATGCGAGAGCGGGGCAGGCTCTCACTGCGCGCGTGGTATCGCCGGAGCCTCGGCGGAATGAAATAGATCCCGAGTTCTTGCGGATTGATTCACTCGTATCGAGGATCGTCTGTGAGCCTGTATTTTTAGACCGTATGGACGGATGCCGGTGGTGATGATGATGATGATGATCGTGGGCTCGCGATGACACGGAGAAAGCTCGATCGGCGTGATCTATGGCTTTTGCACTGATGTCGTGTGGGCTCCGATGGCTTAGGTCATACCTTTAATATGCCCCCCCGATGGAATTTACGTGCTGTCGCGTAATACGTAGGCTGCAGTTTCGAGCGATATTTCGCACTTTCGAATTTTGCGAGACGGTGAATCACTTCGAACGAATTTGGGGGGCTGGGCTTGCGTTTCGGCGTAGGGGGAGTTTTTGCTTTACTCCGTTTTTTATGCGATTCGCGCTGGCGGTCTCGAGCGGAGGGAACATTTTATTAGAGTTTAGTGCACGCGTGCACACATTTGACGAATAGGTAAGCAAAATAAATTTTACCATCTGGGTTTTCGCTATTAGTTTTATATCAATCGAATGAAAAACAGCAGTGACCGCCGACCGACGCTTTCACTGAACATCCTACGTTTATCTCAATTAGATGAATGAATCTTTTCCCTACCCGAGTTTCACCTGACTCCACGCGATTGCCGCGCGTGAAAAATCATTGCAAGGTGATGCGGCAGATATATATATATATTACACGCGGTGCACTAATTAATCGAGTTACAAAAAAAAAAAAAAAAAAAAAACAAAACACATTAAAAAAAAAAAAAAAAAAAACAATACATATTTGTAACAATACTCGGTGAAATATGATGAGTAATCGTCGCGTTCCCCGAAGAATAATACCTGCACCTCCACCAGTTCCACGTTACGGATTTGTTTTTTCTTTCAATATTGCGACGCATCTCGAGGGCCCCGGAAACACATTTCGATCATGCGCTTCGTACGTACGCGGCACACGGACTCGTTTTTTTTTTTTTTTTTTTTTTTTTTTTTTTTTTTTTTTTTTTTTTTTTTTTTTTTTTTCTTGTTTTTTTTTTTTTTTTTTTTTAACAACATTCCCGCGGGATTAATCGATGACATTCTCGTCGTCTCTTGCTTGTACTGTTTTGATTTTCCTCGGCATCAACAAGCGCTGAGATCACTGTTTGCGGGCTGGGTTTTTCTCCATGAAATTCTCGTCCCGTCCGGACTTTGGGTGGAGAGAACGCTTGCCAGCGCGCTGTAATGCCACAAGCTGGGTTTATTTTGTCCGTTCGCTTCGCCTAGGGCTCATATATGTATAGTCGTGCTTAGGGGCTCGAGAGCTTCTTGGATCGAAGGATAATCTCACCCTTCCGGATTTACCGTCCACGAGCCAACATTACATCCTGAACGAGTGTGAATACTCAGATCGACGATAATTTCTGGCAATTACCGAGTGGAAAAATCTTGCGCTCCCCGACTGAGCATTGGACTCGATGTTTCAGGGTGAGCTTTGATGCACAGCGCGACAATCGATCGGCGTCACGATGGCTCTCTTCGATCATCGGTCGACAATTGAGATCATGATTATTGTCACGCCGACGGAAAAGAAGAGGCACAAAGAGAGCAGTAATTAGCCGAGATTATCGTCGTGTCAAGTACACGCGGGCAGACCGACTCTCGGGTGTCTCGCCTCCCCGCTCGGAGCGTAATATTGCAAGCGCGGCGCGCGACGCCTGATTATTTTTTTCTTTCAAGGCGCCATGTTATACTGCATCCACGGGAGAATCGCGAAGGATCTATCCGCAAGTACTTATACGTGCGCGCGAGAGTGCCTGTGTCCGATCAAGGCTCTACTTGCAATTATGTCTGGATGTTATTAAAACGGTCGCGAAGCCTTGAATGTTGTGTCGGCCTGCGACTATTGTATTTTGACTTTATGGTATAGAAGTACCAGAGCGAGATACTGTACGTTCGTCTGGGATTCAAGACGTTTTGAGGAATGGTGAGAATAGTGTGATATGTCGAGTACAGTGTGTCTTTAATGATGCAAGTATGTAACAAGTATAAACCAACTAGGAACAAAAATTGTACTTTGCCGTATGAAATAAAAAAGTATTACGTGACACGTGTGAAGAACACGTTCGATTTGTTTTGTTTGAGTAATCTCACAATGTGCACCACTGCCCTTTAGTATATAATATATATATATGGTTATAAGTTTTGTACCATCACAGCAGACAAGCTCGAGATACGAAACTCCCCTCTGCGTGTGATCACACAGGAATTCTTATTCTTCCGACAGTTCCGACCGACCTATGTCAGTGTATTATCCTATAAAATTAATGTAAACTCTTGTTCACTCACCTCAAAACTCGAAACAGCCGATCAGTTGTATCCCACCAAAGTTTTGACAGTGGAATCTGAAAAAAGAAAGAAATAATTGCATTTTAATGAAATTGACACTTTGCAAGTGCGCAAAATAAAATACAATATTTGTATATTGCTGTATCTATGCACTGTCAAGAACGATATATAATGTTTTACCCCCAAACATGTATAATTAGGTCCTATCAGTATCGGTTTGAAAAATTGAGCCTCGCCCCGTCAGTATCTATTATGCGCATCAAACTAATGGCACGTACACAATATATATGATGATCGATGAATGTTGGGTATGATAATACGCGTCCCTCGAAATCCCGATATCTATATAACTACATTTCAGTTTGACCGGAGGACCTTTCACCAGCACGAGTCATAAATTAGTATACAAAAAATCTATACAAACTGCTCCCCGATGGGAGAACAAGCCGATCCAGGAAAAAAACCTCCAACCAGTATACATATTTCCTTCCCCGCGCACGGCACAGTGACTCACAGCGGCTCTCGAAAACCCATGAGTTAACAAGCGTCGTCATCGCGCCCCATCGTCTCCTCGCAGGACAAGATCCACGAGGATTGGGTGACCGGTGCGGGAGGGAGGAAGCGAGAAAGACGCGACGGACACACGCGGCCACGGGACACCTGCGCGTGCATATTCCACGCCCCGACACGGCACGCGCTTCTCCGTACTTGTATTACGCGCGTGTGTGCACAATGAGTGCATTCCCCACGGGTGCACTGATTTCTGCGCGCATCGGCGTACGCGGAATCGGCCGTGGGTGGACTTCGAGCTCTGCTTATCTGCCCGCGCGCCCGCGATCCGTCCATTATCCGCGTATTGTGGTCGAAGAGCGGATGCGCCCGACTTGTGGCTCTGCGCGTGATTTTCGAAGCTCAAGGTTCAATACCACGCGTGGTAAAAATTTAATTCGTATTCTTTAATTTTTTTTTTTTTTCAAACGAAAAATGAAAACCCTCCGGCTCAACGGCACGATCGAACGTACAGAGCCCGCAGTCAATAGTAAAAGCCGAACGGTAGCGAAACGATATTCGGACGGCACGAAGAGGCAAATACTCTTTTAGAAGGCCAACACCGTCGCAACTTACGTATAATACTATGTACACAATGGATATGATACATTGCGATGGGAGAGGCGCAACGAAGATCACCCGTTCCTTTCTCTCTCTCCGCGCGCGGGTGAATCATCGTCGCGGCGTCGATCTTCAGCGTTGCTCCTGTTGCTGCGAGTATTATATCATTCCCTCCGGAAACGAAGGGGGAACGGAATGCAGGAGACCGAGCTTGCGAGCCAAAGTCGCATGATGGAGGGTGTCGGCTTACCCCTCGTCGCGAGATATCCGGACAATAACACAGCGTATACATGTCCTGCTACTCCAACTTGCACCTATACACACACACGTTTCGGCACCTGTTTGGCGCACGTAGTGGTCATTATTTTGTCCAACTCGAACTATTTTATCGCAGCGTCGCCGTTTAATAGCGCGTACAGTGTATACGTATAATACGCTGCAAGCGGCACCCTGCCTCGCTCGTTTCTCGTGATTCACGAGCAGTGCGGAGAAAGGTGCGATGCACGCGTGAAATCGTGAATGAAAAATTCACGGTATAAGAGCAAGTGTGGAGGCTGAGCACACGACGAGGGTATAATGTATTTAATGTATTGTACATCCATGCACGATTGCACATCGTCCCTGCGCTGTGGTCCGTAAACTCGAGAAGGGTCTCGGTTACATACGAAGAAACATTCCAACGAAATTCGCGAAATGATCGCGCCCCTACAACTTGTCGTTATTATAATCATAATAACAAAAGCCATCGCGCGCGTGATACATAATGCAGCGTATCGAGTGCGATCGACTGCAGTCGGATGCAGTATATGATATTATAATCAGCTGAGAGTATTCAATGACACCCATCAGCAGGGATATAGTATATAATATAGGAGAGCGCACAATAGCTCGTTACGGCCAACGGGAGTCGATTCTCGCTCTCTCTCTCTCTCTCTCTCTCTCTTGGCTTCCTCGCGAAAGTATAAACATAGAGATATCCCATTACGCGGGCTCCTTCGTACCCTTGGACGCGAGAGCGCAGTGTGCACTATCATACATACGCGCAGAGAGCTCTGCTGCGGACTGTTCGTCCGCTCGGCGATAAGATTGTCCGGGCACGCGAATTCATTCGCTGTATATAATGCTCGGGCGAAAATACCCATGTACATAATGGATACTTGGGCCGAGGCGTCAAGTGGAGCGCAGTGCACGGTATTATAGGGTGGGGACGGAGGAAGGGGCTTATCGGTATAGAGTCGAGACTCGCATCGGCTCGGTTATTGGTGGACCGCACGCAGGGCAGCGGAAGCGCGAGGCCAGATGTTTTTCTTTACAGCGTCGGTGCGTTGCGGGCTGAATCGAATGTTCCCCCCCCTTCCTCCTTCGGGTCGTGATATGGACGTAAGTTTGTTCATTCGATGTCACGGCCTGTAGCGATATTTGTATACGTACATAGCTTGTGGGGGTCGAATGGCCTTCTTGTTTTGGCGGTGAGTTTTTAATTGGGGAAAGAGTGTATTGCTATCGGGGGCCAAGGACCGTCGTTGTTACCGCGGGTTCAAGGTTCAGTAGTTCGGGTGGGAAATTTGTCACCAAAGGTGATGGAGAGAGGATTTTTTTTACTTTTGTTTAGAAATGCATCCTCGATGTTGGCGAATGAAGTGTGATACGTCCAGTTTAAGAATATTATACAGACCTATAATAGTATTAAAATTTATTTGAAAATAAGTGATTGATCAACTGGCTTGCAATGTTTCCTACTGATCTCTCATTCGTCATCCATATTGACCAAACAATTTTGGGAAAGAAATTTAAAAATTCCGTAGAACTTTGTAATATTTTTAAAGATAACAAATTTATTATTTTGTTTTGATGCTTCAAATATTAAAAATATTAAACAATGAATGAAATGAATCAATTTTTCAATCTCACATAGCACAGAGGCTTACGAGAAGGCTTGAAAAGTTTATCTTGATTTGTTTGACAATTTTTTTAGCACCAGGCAGTGGGCAATAAAAATACATATGTGTAAGTCCATATTAAAATTTGTCTCTTTCAGATTCAAGAGTAGTTTAAAAAATCTATTTCTATTTTTAAATAAAAGTTTAGCAATATATTGACACATGCATCGAAATCGACAAAGGTTGTTATAAGATACAAATGTTCTACCAAATATGTGGGTGATTTCACAAAAAGAAGTTTATAATTTTTTTATTATTTTTTTATGTTATGTGAGGTCCAAACTAGGGTAGTTAAAATTGTTGGGCCCGGCTTTTTTGTACTTTTTAGAAAACACATGTTAGTTTAAATGTGATATTTAAAAAACTTCGAAAAAACCTTACGGTAATGACATTTTATCCTATTTTTTCTACTTTATGGCTACGGCAAATACTTTTTGACTTGGTTTCAAAAAGGCTACCTTATAAGAGAATATTAGTTTACATTGGTGAAAAAAGTTTGGAATCAATTAACAAAATGCGTTGTTTACAAACATAAGCTTCATCAAACATCGCAGTGTTTGTGAAATGTCCCGTATACATTATTATTAGAAACTACTCTGTTTAAGTATCGAGTGCTGGCAATGATCTTACATTATTTGTGAATTATTCGTCTTTATTATTTAACACATACATGTGTATATTGCATGATAAAAGAATTACATATGAAAATATTATCATACAACTTATTATTTTATTATATTTCATACAGTGGTAGAAGTATTTCTTACCCATAAAGCGGCGTCTTAACTGTTAAGGAATAGGCATGCATTTAAAGCCATATTCCTTTATAGTTAAGGAATACTTCTACCAGTGTACGTATATACGTTATAAAAAAGTGCTCTATTCAAGTTTTAAGTGTAAGATGAGTCTACTCACGAAACATAATCTCCTTATTTGTTACTCTGTTGTTGATCGCTTACTGCTCAGTATACATATATTACGTGTTCACTCGACGAATGGCTGGATCACACTGACAACAAAGCATCGGATGAGCTGTCAGCTGAGTAAGTCAGTGGTCAGTGACCTAGCTGAGGTGCGCACTGTATACTGCGCAATGAGCTGCGCGGCTCACAAGTCACAAGATCCTCTGTTAACAGTGTGATCTAGTCATTCGTCGAGTGAACACGTATTATACGGAGCAGTGCACAATCAACAATAGAGTATCTAGCACATACGGAAATGAGGTTTCGTGAGTAGACTTATCTTACACTTGAAACTTAAATAGAGTAGTTTTTAATAACATATGCGTAAATATAATATAAGTTTATAATATAATAAATGGTACAAGTAACACATTAATAATGTGTACGTAGCGAATTCAGTAATTTGACTTCATATTGTAGTAATTTTACAAAAAACGGGATATTTTGGTTCTGAAATAGGATTTTAAAAATTTCGTGTTTAGAATTTATTTGCCATTTTTTCTTCGTTATGTGAGGCCCACACTAGCTGTAAACTTTTCGACTATTGTCATTTTTAGAAAATACATGATAATTTAAATGAAATTAAAAAAAAAACTTTACAAAAGCATTACGGTAATAGTATATTCCCCCCCTGGGGCTAGGGACGTATTCCGGCCTTCCTCGAAGTTGTTTGCCCGAGCGAAGCGAGGGAAAACATCGAGGAAGGCAAGAAAACGTCCCTAGTACCAGGTCGGCATTATATTTTTCATCATGAGAGCCGAAAAGAAGCGGCGAAAGTGCGAATTTCCAGTGGAAAAAATTGGTCGATATGCTTGTTTGCTCTACTATCCAAAATGGTTGAATCAAATCAAATCAAAGAATTAACCAATTAGCCCAATAGGCTTCACGATTGAAACGCCTTGTACACTTTCAAAATTATTTTTTAATCGTCCTTAATGACTTGAAAGGTGGCTAAAATTTCAGATTTTTGGAAAATAGATTTTGAAAAAATTAAAAGTTAACACTTAAGCAGTATAAGCCGCTAAAAATATAAATTTTAAATGCTTCGCGGTACGGTAATTACATTTTGGCCTGTTTTTTCCATCCTATACGGCCACGGCAATTATTTTTTTGACTTGATTTCAAATGGGCTATCTATAGAAAATTAGTTTATACTGTTTAAAAAAAATTTTGGCTTATAATAAAATGCGTAGTTGATAAACATAGGCTTCATGAACGATTCGTATTTTTTGTGAAATCACCTATGTATGATGGGACTCGTATTTTTGTGACGTGACATAAGCGGACAAGCTTTTTTATTCCTGTTGCTCTAACCTCATGTATAGCTGTAATTATATTTGTAATTGACCTACATAAAGTGTGGAGGAGTACTGGTATTGATTCAAACCGATGAATCAGTAAGCACCGGCAAAACTTCTGATGGTGACTAAACTTTGCCAAAAACTCCAGTGCGTCATGACAATACAGAAACGATCGTATATATACATACACCCCCGAAAAGTCAAGTGCTGTAATTTATAGCTCCAGTGCTCCCTCTTAATTGAAATATTTCTCGACGTTCAAGATACAAAAGAAGAATTATCACCGTCTAAATACGAGTAATTGCCCCCGGATTGTATACACCACCTTGTATTTTTTTTTTTTTCACTCCTCTGGATTATCCTTTACAGTCATCATATGGAAAAATAAAACAATGATAGCTACATAACGATAAAGAATAATTTTATCTCACTGTTTAATCATCACTCCACTCTTGTTAATTATCTGGATCAGATTAATGCAATGTATTACTATTTTTTCTCACAGCACGTACATTTCTCGATTAATTAAATCGGGTGCAGGAGAATAACATTACAACAAACTATTTATACAGAAAAAAAATCAAGTAAAATTAAATAAATATCTGGTAGTATTGTCTAAAAGACCCATTTACTTAGTCTGAATGAATACTAATTTAATTTTAATAAATCGCTTTAAAATTCATTTAATCCGATCCTCATTAAAATCAAATAATATTAATTGAGTTTATTGAATCTTTGGTACAAGAATCGTTAAAGCAAGAGCAGGAAAAAGTAGGGGGACTACAACAGCTACATCAAGTTAATAGAGTGTAAGTTATAAAGCGCGCGGTTGAATCATTCGAGGCGCGAGCCGGTGCCGCTATTCCGAGAAAATTTCATTCATCTTCGAACTCGGCGGGCCGTTGCGAGGCGCGCGCGGGATTGTCCATACAAGTGGGCACGCGTCGTCCGAGCGTACGTTATTATACGTGTCCATTACAATATATACTCGTGCGCTAAATAAAAAGTGTCAGGATCACTCCTTCCCGATTATTCATATTGGCGCTACTTGCTCGTTCCTAATACGTGTATATATTTTGTATTCTTGTGACGTTTAAAAAACCGTCGAACGGGGGAAATACCATACTCCATTATACGAGCAGTTATAGGGTTCGAACGTCATTAGCGCGGGCTTTTTCTGTTTCCTTCCTTCCTCGCTTGTGCGCAACGGCATGCATAACATATCGTACAGCATATTAAGTTTGCCTGTTTGTGTTAATCACCTTAGACAGCGAATGATCGGACAACGAAAGGCTGTTAAAGAGTATAAAGGAGAGGAGGACGACGAGAGTATGATTCTGATGGAAATTTTGAATTTCACGAAACGCGCGTCATCACGAGCTGAGGTTTCTCGTTTTTTAAATACCTAGTTAAGATGTGCGCATTGCATAATTCAGAATCTCTTGTGGCGGTAATGCTATTTTTGTAATTTAACGATACGCAGGAGGTCAATTAAAAATTTTGTTTAGGTGTTTTTGAAGAGATTTTTTCCTCGTTGTCTGTTATGATTAGACAATTTGTTTTCATCTCTATCGACTAATGCGGGAGGAATAAGTAGTCCGGGGATTGCCGGAAAGTGTGATTAAGCGATGAATGATCGTGTGACACTTTTTTCCCCCCAAGCCCACGAAACCATCAGAGGCGATAGAATCTGGAACACGCGTCGAAGCCACGGAATGTAAATACATATACGTGCATGTACACATAAACACATTCGAACAAGTGCACGAGGAACGCTCTGAGTCATCGTCGGAAGCATACGTCGTCCGAACTTCACCTCTTTTTTGAAAAACCTTAGTCACGATTACGCGATTCATTGACGCGCTACTCTTTCGAAAGGTTGCGCGAAGGTATACGATCATGCAGATTCTAGAGCTCGGCTCCTATAGTGGACCTTATTATACCGGATATCCTTGAACCATACTCCAAAAGTTCGATGACGACAATTGCCCGCTCACATTACACACTTTGTTCTGTCGTGCGTATACGGTGAACTTTCTCCCGGAGTTCTTCGCCAGCTATTGCATAATGTTTCGCGATACAAACACTGCAAGGATATAATTTACGATTTTTTGTTAAATTAATCAAGTTCATGAATATAATGTATCATGTATCCAGATCGAAAATATAAATGAGTTATTTTTCAACAAGGTCACTGACCTTGGCATTAAATTATATGTTACCAATTTGCAAATAAGCGAACCCTTTTTCATCTATTTGATTGATAATTTTGTAAGAACAGTACATTGCATGGATTATTTTAAAAATTTAACAAAGTGCTAAAAAATTAAGTTACTAACGAATTGTAAGTGTTGCGTCATTGATGTACGATTACGGTGATGCGTTCTCGCTCTACAGATCTGTTCGATTGACCTACTTGTATGAGAATACGTCATACGCATAGTGGTATCATATAGTATTCTGGCTCCCGAGTCCCGATCTTCTTAAGCATTCACTGAGCGACTGGACCAAGCAGGTCTCAACCTGCCGCGAGGAAACAGCACCATGGGATTGTGCTGTCTGCATGGCTTTGCGTCAGGTTTTTTTTCAAGTACACTGAACTCGGCCTCCCATCGTTAAATTCGTCGTTTTGTACGTACCATCAGAATTTTATCTTAGCTATTCGCTGTGAGAATAAGCCTGGAGGGGATAAAACGATATGCGCCAGCGCCCATGGTGGAGATTCGGTGAATGACGGGGGGACGCAAGTAAATAAGTAATCGCAGCATAATTCGAATTAATAAACAAAATAGATTTTGAGCCACGATAGACTTGCGCTATGATTTAGAGAAAAATTAGAACTCTTGAACTGTGTGAAGTACAGCTAGTAGGTTGAGCTTGTTTTCCTGTGAATTGAAAATAAGAGGTTGGAAAACCGAAGAGGACGATAATATCTGTCGATATCTTTGTATATGGGCGTTGTACTAGCATACATGAAGCGTGAAAGTTGTAGCTTGTCGAAATATGCATGCGTTCGTCTTCATACGGTGTGGATTGGTGCAGGCATTTTAATATTATGTTTGTTGAAAGTGCGAGGTATTCATGAAAATGCGCGCAGTAGCACGGCACGTGCTCGGTCCCTCGGAGCAGACGCCGCGCCTGTCAATCTGTGTACAATTTTCTGTGTTCACTCCCCAAGCAGTTACACTTTCAACAATGATAATATCAAAATGCCTGCACCAATCCACACCGTAAAAAGACGTACGTGTTCATATTTCGATCAGCTACAACTTTTACGCTTCATGCATGCCAGTACAACATCTATTATTCTATTTCATTCAAAAAATCTTATTTTGATGCGATCACTTGTTTGTTTG
>JAPYYV010026251.1:0-32507 GCA_030522625.1 Copidosoma aretas
TTTCGCCCGGCCCCGGAGCTAATGACCCGAGACTTAATATCGGGCGCGCTCTTGGTCGGAACTCTGCTGCCGCGTTTTCTATTTTTTTCGCAATCAATCAGCCTTCCCCCTCCTTCCGAGAATGCTGTTTAGCCCGAGATTTACCTTTTTTTTTTGTGTTGTTTTTTTTTCTTTTGCTTCGACTCCGATCGAAGAGCGATTCTTTGCTCAGCGGCGGCCGGGGCTGTGTATTACTGTAATTTTCGGTGCGTTTAGCGGACCCCGCGTGTGTGTTGTAATACGATGATCTACAACGATTTACGCGAATCGACGAGCTGGAAGGATGAAAGAATACAATTTCGAATGTCGCGAGAAACATTGCAGCACACGTGTGCATTATTTGTTCTCCTCATTATTGCTATTCTATTGACGAGCGCGATAAATCATATTATTTTTGCTATCGGAGTGACACCGCGAGTTATATCGCTAAAAATGGAGAGAAACAATGCACTATGCACTATCTAGCTGATTCTTCAACAAAAAAGGCGAATCGACCGGTTCGTCGTCCCAAACGATCCGAATGGCATTTTTTTTTCAAACTCAAATCAGAAATCTTTTGCTCAATGGTCGATGCATGTATCGTGACACTCATTAAGCGGTGCGATCGATCGGGGGCGTTGCGAAATTCCATCCGGCAGCGTTAATTATGCCGAGAGTCGGACGTCGAACTATCATACTTTTGCCCCGCGAACCAAAGTTCGATCCGAAAAGAAGAAACAACGGAGCCGATGCTCTTTTGACGAACGCCGCCGTCCGTGCAGCTCCACGGGTGAGATAAATATGATTAACTAGACAACGGGGCGCGAGATTTATCATAATGCCACCGTTGGCCGGGCCCGGCGAGTTGGGAAAAACAAACAGCGACGCTACGATCCATCGTCCGGAGGCGCGCGAAAAATCGATAGCCCAGATATTCGGAATGCGCGCGGTGAAGAAAGAAAAAAAAAAGAAAGGCGGATAGCAGTATTTCATACGTATATGTACCAAACGCGAAATTCTCTCAGACAGCGGCGCGCAGAGCAGCATCGAGAGGGAGGAACGTAGAGAGTATGCGTAGGACCGTTGTTTTATCTCACGCGCGATAAGTCCCGCGCGCATTCCGGGGCGGGACTCGCCCATTGTCGGAGCGGCGCCCGTGTGTATGATACATACGTGCATATCGGCGCATAACGCGCGGGAAATCGCACAATGGCCCGCGTGTCCAACTGTGGACGGGTGTGTGTATTGGCGGTATAGGTGGGAGGGTGGGGAGGATGGGTTCGCCGAAATTAGTATTCCCGGCGAGCGTCGGCCGGTCCCCGCTTGACTTTCAATTTGCGGCTTGCAATTTGCTCGCGCGGGAATACCTGCGCGGTCGGGGGCACCCGGAGGGGATAACAGAGCCACGATCGTTGGTGTGCGTATTGTATAGCTCTGCCGATGGTTCTGGTCGTAACTGTACGAGGAGTTCGATATCAGATGAAACGGTCGGCTTGAAAATGTTGTAATTCATCTACAAGATGAGTAGGGTAAAGTCATCTATTATGAAATGATTTCCAAAGTGGCTCCTATTATGAAATAGCCAGTAAAAAAAAAATTATAGGAGTTTAATGATAGAAATAAAATTTATTTAAGAATCTTTATTTTGTTTCATTGAAATATTGGGGAATTTCAATTATTACGCTTGAAAAAAATATTGTTATGAATCCTTTTTTCATAATAGGAACTTAATTTTCATAATTGGGTGCCTCTTTTTTTAGTGTTTCCATGAATAGGATCCATTCATCGTGTCATTAATTTGTTAATATATTTTTTTTTCGAGTCTGAATGGATTACAAAAATTATAATATGATTCAGGAAAGCCTAGCGCTGAATGGATTACAAAAATTATAATATGATTCAGGAAAGCCTAGCGCTTTTGTTGATACCTTAGCTAACATACTCAAGTTAATAGTAAGGACATGATAAAATTTTATAAAAAAAGTGGCGGAAAATCGTTTCATAATAGGTGACTTTACCTTACTTAAATACGAGAGGCACAGAGATTTCTCGATTATTACATTTCTTCACACAAATAATACATTTCATGATAATTATGACGCTGTTGCGGGATTACATCGGCTTTCGCATTCCTATTTGTCATCTCTTTTTTTATCATCATCATACTAAAAGTGATTTTTCATTCATTTCGCTCGTACAGTATAGCTACTGCAAAAATAATAAAATTACTCGAGTCGGCTCGATTGTAAGTCGACTGTAACTTTGAACGAGCCATCGATACCTCGAATCTCAACAGAGATTACTTGCAACGTCTGCACTCGTGGGTACTACCAAAAGCTGCTACATTAACGACAGATCGGGGCAGTAACGACTCGGGTATTAACCAACGCGGCCATGCGCGCGTATGCATATAATATAAATGCAGGACGAACGAACCATTGCACCCCGAACGGTCCCCGCGTATAATGCGCAAGTTTAAACGGACGGATCTTCTATTGTCCGTTGAGTATAATATACGTGCCGAGGAAACGGAGCGGGATAAACCGAGGCGAGATCGTTTCCGAGGACCGCGCGTGCATCGAATCCTCGAGCCGTGCAAAACTGCCGAACCACATCCGCGCGACCCCCGCTGCTGCGACGAGTTGCGTACCTCGGCTCTTTCATCAATACCCCCCCCCCCCTCCCCGTTTTTTTCGTTCGACTCGGCGATTCCGCGTGATTATTCCGACGCAGGGCGCGCATCGATGATTAAAAAACTTTGCGCTCTCTCGCTTGCCGGTGGTGGTGCTCGAACCATCGGCCGGTAATTCAACGCCCCCTCCGGAAAATCGATCGTTTTTTTTTTCCCCTCCATCCTCTCGTCCACCAGAGAAATCGTATATGCATGCTGTGTATTAATAGTTATGTTGCTCGTGACTCTCGTCGTACTTATACGTACGCGTACCGACGAATCGAACGAGCCCATTGACTTTGTTGTTCTCGCAGGTTCTGGCGACCCTGGCTCTGTCGATGGGCACGCTGTCCTCGGGCCTGGCCAAGGGCTACACGTCGCCGACCCTCGACTCCTTCCTCGACAATCAATCGCCCAACCTCTACCAGTCGCACAACGGCACCTGGTAAGACCCGATCCCGCCGAGTCATCGGATTCTATTGATCGAGGATGCGCCGAAACTCCCGCCCCCCCCCCCCCCCCCCCCCCCCCCCCCCGAGCAAAAACAACCCCCATGGTCCCGCAGGATGGCGTTCTCGGTGACGCCGCAGGAGGCCTCGTGGGTAGCCGCGCTCTCGTTGCTCGGCGCCTGGCTGGGCGCCATCATCGGCGACTGGATAATGCGCAAGGGCCGCCGTCTGGCCCTCAGAATGACCTCCCTGCCCCTGGCCTTCGCGTGGGTCCTCACGGGCCTCGCGACGCGCGTCGAGCTCGTCTACCTGACCAGCTTCTTCGTCGGGGTCTGCTGCTCCGTCATCACCATGGTCGCTCAGGTCCGTACTCGAACTGCCGTCATTCTCCAAATAATGACGCGGTGAAATTCTTGCCTCTCGTATAATATATATATATATAGTCCGACGAACGATGCACGCATTATTACGATCATTATCAAACAGGTGTACATATCGGAGATATCGCTGCCGGGTATCAGGGGCTGTCTGTCGGCGATGCTCAAAGTCCTGGGCCACGTCGGTGTCCTGCTCGCCTACATATTCGGCTCGTACCTCAACTGGCGCCAGAGCGCCCTCCTGGTGGCCATAGCGCCCTCGATGCTCTTCTTCGGCACCCTCTTCATCCCCGAGACGCCCTCCTATCTCGTGCTCAACGGCAAGGACGAGGAGGCGGCCAGCAGTCTGCAGTGGCTGCGCGGCTCCGAGGTCGACATCAGGCACGAGCTGCAGGTAATCATGTATAATTGTGATACATGGCGATTGATTCTCGCGTTGTAACGCAATAATGATCCCTCCCGAGCGCTCGATCGCTCCAAAAGCCCCCCCCCCCCCTACGTCCCAACGGGCCATCAGGAAGCTGTAAACTGCACGATGCTCAGCGATACAGTTTTAAACGGCCCCCATGATCGGCTGATAATCTCTTCCCCCTCCCCCCCCATTCCAGATCATAAAGACGAACGTCCTGGTGTCGCGGGCCAAACAGTACGAGCTGACCTTCAAGAGCAGCATGCTCACGCCCCGGCTGTACAAGCCGATCGGCATAACCTGCGGCCTCATGTTCTTCCAGCGCTTCTCCGGGGCCAACACCTTCAACTACTACGCCGTCAACATATTCCGGCAGACCCTCGGCGGCATGAATCCCCACAACGCGACCATAGCCAACGGGTTCGTCCAGCTGCTGGCCTCGCTGCTCTCGGGTGGGTGCTTTATTTGTTTTCCTCACCACACCCGAACGATCCATTATCTTTTTCGCCCGCGCCGCCCAGGCTTCCTGATCGACGTGGTCGGCCGGCTGCCGCTCCTGATAGCCAGCACGGTCTTCATGTCCCTGGCCCTCGCGGGCTTCGGCAGCTACGCCTACTACAACTCGATGGCCCAGCTGCAGAGCGTGCCCGCCGCTACCTACGCGGCCGAGGCGACGGCCCGGGCGACGGGCCAGCACGACTGGATACCCCTGCTCTGCGTCCTCGTATTCACGACGGCCTTCGCCCTGGGCATCTCGCCCATATCCTGGCTCCTCATCGGCGAGCTGTTCCCGCTCGAGTACCGCGGCCTCGGCTCCAGCATAAGCACCAGCTTCAGCTACTTCTGCGCCTTCATCGCCATCAAGCTCTACATGGACTTTCAGCAGGTGAGGGGTCCTTTCTTTTCTCTTCTTTTTATCATACCATCCGCGGGCGTGTCCGCGTGCGGCGAGTGAATCGGAGTGGATACGAATACCAGAGACGCGATACCGCGCGTTGCCCCTCCATTGTTCCTTGAACGTGCCTCGAGAAAAATAAGCAAGAGAGGAGGAGGGAGAAAACGCGGGGGCGCAGCGCGCTCGTTTGCTTCTTCGGAGTATGCATACTACTTGATGCACGCGAGATATTACAGAGAGAGACACCGCCACCGCAGTACTCGCGATTCGCATGCCCTTTCGCATTAGCTTAATTGCCGGAGGGAGGGGAGACCGACAGTGTGACCGGTCGACTCGGTGATTTTCCTTCCGCGAACGCGAGCGGCGGCGGACGATTGGTACATCGACGACCACGCGGCGACTTGATGATCGGTTTAACGCTCCGGCGCGGTGCGCGCATCACGCGCCGGTATACGGCAAGGCTCGGTTGGATATCGGGCGCATCTGTATGTACAAGTTGTAGGATCGTGTTACGCTTGCCCGCTGTCGATACGATTCACACACTATGGCGCGCGTACTAAACTGCAATTATTTAGCGATTTTCTCTCGGCTTTATCCGCTGTGGTATCAGTTGGAATCGCGTGTTGCGCGAGACGAGAGCGCATTATTGTTATTATTATTGCCTTGGCTTCGCGGGAACTTGAAATTATTTTGCGAAACGATCAGACTCGTTAACACGCGATCCCCGGTGTTTTTCTCATCGAGGTCGCATCGATTTATCATTCCGATCGGCTCCGCGAAGGAACACGCGCTTCCAGCGATTCGCTCGATTTCACGCATCAGTTGTACGCGCGCTGTGAAAATATCACGTTCTCAACAACTATATTCTTTCAACAACAACAACAACAACAACAACAACACAGACGATGGGCCTGCACGGGACGTTCTGGCTGTACGCGGCAGTGTCGGTGTGCGGCCTGGGCTTCGTCGTCTGCTGCGTTCCCGAGACCAAGGGCAAACAACTGGACGAGATGAACCCGGAGTACGCCCAGGCCCGGTAGTATAAGGCCTCCCTCACCGGAGGGCTGTCGAACCTCGAGAAGACGAACAAACCGCTCCCGGGCGGCGCCTACCCCAACCAGGTGGACCCGCGCGACGCCTACCAACCGCCCAACCATCTGTACCAGTACCACCAGCAGCACCAGCAGCAGCAGCAGCAGAGTATACACCAGCCGGGCTTCTCCGTCGTGGCCAACGGGGCGCCCACCTATCCGTACCCCCGGCGCTCCCGGCCCACCACCCTGGACTGCGCCTCGCTCTTTTCCCGCTGCGGCGAGCGCCGCAGATTGGCCGGCTACTGCGGCGCCCTCTTCGAGAAGACGGGCCGGATAGGGCGCGGCGTTCGGGGCAAGATAGCCACCGGCTGGCGCGGTCGCGTGCCCCGGGGCCTGAGACGCGGCGCCTACGGGGCTGACGCCGTCCAACCGCCGATCGCCAGCACGCAGCAGCACGGCTACGGGTACGAGGAGGAGCTGCCGAACCCGCGGAGGTGCGCCTCGAGCAGCTGCTGCTCCTCGTACGGGCGCGAGGCGATCCGCAGCCTCGAGGAGCTCGAGCTCGGCCGGCTGCGGTCCCCCTTCGGCGAGCGCTACCAGCACCTAGCCACCACCACCGCCGCCTCCTCCTCCTCCTCCTCCTCGTCGTCGTCGTCGTCGTTCTCGCTGTTGCAGCCACCGCCGGCCCTGTCCTGCTGCAGCGGCTCGTGCTCGAGCGAGCGCCCGTACGCGACGCTGCCGAGGCGCGGCCCGCCGCCCCGGGCGTGCGGGCTCGAGCGGCGCTTCCTGCCGAGGGACCTGCGCCGCCTGAGCCGCTATCCCAACAGTCTGCAGGACCTCAAGTACCTGGAGATCGAGGCGATCCTCGAGCGGGACCCGAGGCCGAGCTCGGTCGGCCGGGTCGACGAGCCGGGGCTGCTCCGTCCTTCCGTTCTTGCTGCTGCTGTCCCAACGCGGCCGCTGTCCCTGCCCGCGTCGACGCCGAGGCTGGGGACGGCGGGCCAGGGGGACCGGATCTTCCTGGAGGCGCTCGCCGCGGCGGACGAGGGCAGGATCGAGCCGGGCAGGGTGCGCTACGAGCGCGAGTACAGGGTCTACGGCAAGGACACCGTCGCCCTCATATTCTACAAGACTTGCTACTTGTGATCATCGCCGTTCGCCGCGTTCTTTTAGTTCTCGATCGTATCGTTGTACAGTCTTCGGCTCCCCCGACTGTACTCTTGTTACGTTCGTTTGACACTTTGTTGTGATTGATGTCGTTGCTGCCGAGGAGATGTTGGACCATTTATCTGTTATGTGCTTGCGTTCCTCCTTGATTTCGACGGGAAACTTACAATTACGGGATATACAAAGGTGTATTTTTTTTTTTTTTTTTTTTTTTTTTTTTTTTTTTTTTTTTTTTTGTTTCTTCTTTTTTTTTGTATAACTTTAATTTTTACTGAAAATCTTCCCAAATCCCCTTTTTTCCTTTTTTTAACTTGATTTTTTTTAAGAAAACACTTCGGGCCAAGAAACTTAAACGAAAGAAACAAAAAAGAGGCAGAATTTTCATGCATCGTGCCTTCCTTGAAAACACGACAATACAATTGTTAAACAAGTCGTCTTCGAAAGAGACGTCAGCACGCATCAATAATTTGCAACATGTTTGTGTAAGCGAGTGGGAGAGAATCATTTTTTAAAGAGAGATACCTTGTATATTATATAGGATTGCTGAAAATTCACAATAGTTGCGTCGTTTTTTGCGACAATGCTGCTGTAAATTTGCGGCAACGAATTTTACTTATCAGGGACCTTGTCACAGCCTCTATACTTAATGCGTAAAAGTACTTTTTGTTCCAAATAACCAAGCTTTTTTTATTGGTTTGGTCAAAAAATTAAGTTTCGATTTTTTAACCATATTTTGCGAGGTTGACGATCTAGTCGCAATGTTTTCACGATTTTTGTAAATACAAGAGGCCTGAATATTATTGCGTGTTTATAGATTAGGAATGTAAGTTTGTATATTTTCTATATTTATTTTACCAAACAGATGATTTTCATCGATTATGCAAAACTGTGTTTGCGTTCGATGCGGTCAGGCCTCGGTATACACCCGCTGATTGTGTGGGCAAACAGACTTAAATCACGACAATATCGATTACTGTAGATATGACAAATAACGTATAATAATACGTATTATAAATACTATATATATATATATATATATATATATATATATTTCATACATATAAAAATAAAACAAATTAAGTGTACATTATTCACCGTGTACTGTACATTTATTTAGCAAAAGGAAAAGAGGCGACACTTAACATTTAAGAATCTCGACAATACTAGGATATTGCCCAAAGAATATTAAAACTTTAACCAAGAGCTTTACTATTTCCTTCAAGGATTCTGTAAATAAAAAAGTTAGAAAAACATTATTCGACGCTGTTATAAGGCCGGACAGAGATGCAGTATAATAAGTTTCAATTACGAGTCTTGGCGAAATTATCATGGAAACTAAAAATAACTGTACTCCTGTACTCGTAAAACGAGTAATTGTTGTGAGCAACAGCCATTCGTGCAATTGATTGACCTTCTTTCATTTTCGTCTAAATGGCGATTTTCTATTGTACAAGAGTCTCGTTTCACGTACAAGAATTATTGGAAAATTCTCAGCTAAATTGGAATTCCAATTTTCTTTAAGTATTATTGCAAAATTTCGAGAGCAAAAGAAGTATTTATTAGACAAAAAAAATTTTTAAAACTACGCGCTCGGAGAGGGGGGGGCAAAACATTTCAAACGCGATACCGGGGATACCATCATTTTTATTACATAAAGTATGAAATTTCTTACAAATTGTTATATCTGTTCCAAGTATTGCATTTTTAATAAAATCGTTGAAATCTGTTAAAGTTATTATTCGTGTCATTTTCCAGATAATCAAAAAAGCTATTTTCATGGTATTCCATAATTTTTGGACTTCAGAGATTGAAAGTTTCTTAGTCGGGATGAAAAAATTCTAAAAGTTCTACACCCCAGCGATACCGCGGTTATAGAGCCACAATACACAAGCAATCTGAGATATTCAAAACTTTCATTCCCTCAGGTGCGTCATGTGCAGCCTGTGGACAAAAAGTGTGAAGAAAATGTCGGTTTGCGCTTTATTGCTCTCGCCGTTGGCTCGTTTGTAAGACGTAATTTTTTTCGCTCTCTCTATATACTTATGAAATTGACGTGCGCGAGTGTTTATTTATTTGCAATGACGATAAGATTTGAAAACAAAATCAAAAATGAAAATATACTGTGAAGAATAGAAAACAAAAAAATCACTGTTACTGCCATTGACGACGATAAATTCATCAGATACTAATATATTTGATAAAATTAAACATCTACATCAACCATGATTAAATTCGTTAAAAATTGACATGCAATGTTTTTGTTCTACTGCAAGCTCTGGAGTAGTAAGCTCAACATTTTTAGCGAGATACTTAGGATTGTACTTGAATTTTGTATTTTTATATAGTTTGTAGAATTTAAAACATGTGTGCAGAAAATAATTCAAAGAAACTTAAAATTCAATCGAGTAAATCAAAAAGTCTTATCCAACATATTCTACAAATCTTGTTCATATCTTTAAAACCATATCACGCGGCAACAGATTAACAGAAATGTAAAGTTTTCTTTCATTTCGAAAGTAACGGCCATATCTTGCTCTTATATCAAAGTTTGAAAAGTTTATGTATGCGTAAAAATTGATGTACAAAGAGTAGACAAATTATTTTTTACGTCGTACAGTGGAGGAAAATACATGATAACAACGATATCCCATAGATCAATACAAATGCGAATTCGTATTAAAGAAATTAAACAACTCTGAAAAGTATATATATTACTGAGAGTTAAGTATTGTATCAATGTTGACATATCGTATCGATTTTAATTTAGATTCAAATTTTAGTAAACTATTTTTGAAATTTTAAACCAAAACCACAGAATATTCTAATTTACTGACAGATAATTTTAAAACTATTGTCATTAAAAAATATTGTTGATATACAAATTGTTGATGTTAACTAATATTTACGTATATAAGCAAAGTGTGTTATTCTCATTACAGTATCTATTTATTAAAATTTCAACAGAGACAATAATCGAGGTTACAAAATTTTAAAAAAATGTCTACTAATGATAGAACTATTATTCAAATGAATGAAAATTAATGCTTTAAAATACAAAACATAAAAAAAAAAACGTAATTCTTCCAATTATGACGAATCAAACCAGTTATCTACAAAAATTTTACTTCTACTATGAAATATAGGAAAGGGTCGCCATATGTATGTTAAAACGAAATGTATTTTATATAATATGTATATAAATTGAGAGAAAATTACAAAAATGTTATCATGAAATTTCTCCGGTGTAATAGACGCTCAGGCGTTCACACACTCAAGTTATAAACATATACATTCGCATGTTTTGCAAAATTAGAAAAAGAGAAATCGTTGCATCGAAATGGAATGTTTGGACGGACGTTCCTTGGTGCCGTTCAAG
Source organism: Copidosoma aretas (assembly GCA_030522625.1). Taxonomy (NCBI): domain Eukaryota; kingdom Metazoa; phylum Arthropoda; class Insecta; order Hymenoptera; family Encyrtidae; genus Copidosoma; species Copidosoma aretas. The sequence continues at coordinate 10,397 of JAPYYV010026251.1, forward strand.
CAGCTATGCATACTCGTGAATTACTCACAAAATAGGCTCTATATAATACTTCTCTTAGAATCGAACGATACAATAAAAATAATACTCTGCACTGTGCACTTTTGTGAATTGAAGTTTCCTTGTACATAATCGTAGTGAGAACGATGATTCTTTTATTTATTGCGAAACGCAAAAGCTATATGTATAATGACAAATAGCTAGTCTAGCAAGGCTACTCTTGAAATTTTCAAAGTATCACTCGTTCAAACGAATTTTCTGCTCGATTGCCACAATCAAAATTTTATTTCATCAAACAATCAAGACAATAAATCAACACGTCAATGATTACTACTAATCCGAATTACTACTTCCGACGTTTGTTGTATTTTTGAAAATTTCGAGATGCTTGATGAATGATTCCATTTGCCTGTACACTGGAAAAAGTGATGATCGGAAGAAGGAGAGAAAGATCTATTTGGATCACGAAAAAATGAATCCACTTTTATTTCAGACCCGAAAATTCTTACGACAGGCGGAAGAGCTCTGAAACTTTAGCAAACTTCAATCAGTTAAATTTAGAACTCGATCGAGTGGATTTTTCTCTCGGCTTCTGAAATTAATTTTTTCTTCAGTGTTCCTGTTCTTAGCGCGACCGCTACGCTTGGTTTTAAAAGCGGAGCACGTGTAAATAAATGAATTCCAGAAAACTTGCGTAGTCTCGACCCGAGTGCGAGATTTAAAAAAAAAAAAAAAAAAAAAAAAAAAAAAAAAATCGTCAAAGCTTTAACAAGATTTCACTTTTTTCTTGAATAAAAAAAAAAAAAAAAAAATTTTCTTTTTCTCCGTTTTCTCCGCGCGCACGCGTAATAAACATACGCGCAAACGAAAGAGTCCAGGAGTTGTTTGTACAGCTCGTCGAAAAAGCTAGAGAATAAGAAAGAGAAAGCTCTCAAACATTCGCCGAAGCTCTCCTGCTGGACTCCCTTACATTGTACTTCCCTTTCTTTAGTTTAGTTTAGCAAAGCCGTTATTCGATCATTTGTAAAAAGTGCTCTCGCGAAAAAAATTTTGTTCGACTCTCCGTAGTTAGGGTTGCCGCTGATTAAGTACATAGATTGATCGTTCCTTCCTAAAGATTCTAATGGCAATTTTTCAGCAAACTGAAGAATAATAAATATGTAGATACATTTAAAGCGTCCAGCGTATGTATAAACTTAACATTTTTGATAGAGAAACTAAAAAAATACAGTATAGTTAAAAACGTATAATCATAATCTCGAAACAAGATGGAAACTTGTGGTTTAGACTAAAGGACAAGACTTGATTATTATATAACAAAATTAATACATAAGTAAACGAATCGAATAAATTAATGACTAAGAATCATTTTTTTCCAAAACGACTCCAAAGGCACTTCGTAATATCTACATAAAATTAACGAAAAATAGTATCATAGTAGCATCGATTTAAGATTCCAGCCGAAGCGCGCGGTATGTGAACAAACATTAATCAAACAAAAAATAAAGAAATAACTAAAGAAATGACGATAATAATGAAACTTTACGACAATAAAATAAAGGTTGCTTGAGAAATATATACATACTTATACATAATTAGTAGCCGTGCAGTGTGCGTGAGGGGCAAGCGAATGAGAACGAGAGGGACATTTGATTTTAAATCTATTACAATAAACGAGAGCTGTTATGAAAAATGAAAGCCAGTGAGAGAAAGAGAGGGTGCAAGGGAGTGAAATGAAAATTCTCGTGGCTCAACGCATCCTTCAGCTTCGCTTGCTAGATTTAATATTTTTGTAATGACGCCTTAGACTATACATAGCTTGTTTATACCTTCGTAGTGTTTAAGCGCAGCTCTTGCACATACATATGTATATGCATATACGTACATCAAAAAGTGATGTTCCTTATCTCTGAAGTAAGCTTCTGAGAGTAGCTCCTGCCCATGAAACCGTTTTCTCGCAGCCTAAAACTATTTGATTGAGCATGGTTCTAGGAGTATATAGATCACAGAAAACAAGGTTGTACAGTTTATGGATTAAAAAATTAAAAATAGTAGAGGAATTGATAAAAAATATACATTTGATGATACAAAAAAATCGTATGGCACTTGAATGGCAATTCAATGTACGATCTTTGTGACTAATTGATTATTAAATATTGAGGATTAAAAATTTAATTTGTTTAACTGTTAAGAAGAGACTCAAAAGGTGAGAGCTATAATCATTAAAATTTTGGAGATAAGGCATCCTTATTTACATACATGTATACACATGTATATAGACAAAATAAAAGACGATGAATAATGTAACTTTACTTCAGTGTAATGTGAGAATGGCAGAATTTTGCTTATCTGGTACATGCGAGATCGTGAGAATGGCACAACGTCATTGGAAAAGGTGCACGAAGGCCGAAACGAGTCGTGAGATATAGGTATCTGCATTGAGAATTAATAATTTTGTAAAAAGTTTTATGCTCCTTACTTAGGCGTTACGAGATTTTATTTAATTAGGCGTAATAAAGTTATTTTGAAAAAATTATGATCTTTTTGTAATGAAATCTTTCCTAAGAAATAATTGTCTTAACTATTCATCAAGAGGTGTAAGTACTTACTGTTCTTCTTCAATATAACATAGAAGTGACAAAATGTATCGATGAAGTAAGCATGCATTCAAGTTTTCAAGCCTAACAAGTTTAACACCAAGAATTTCTAAAATCTTTTTACCTTTAAATAGGGTTATTTAGAACAATATGGAGTCATTGAATTTATTAGTTAATGAATAAACTTGGATCAAACAAGGCAATCCATGGTTATATCCTGTCATGATTCTTATTCAAGCAGAAGCTTGCTTTTGCTTGGCAAGCATTAAAGAGGCGTATTTTACGTTAAAATGTGTGTACTTAAATCTCAACTTGTAACTATATAATTGATGACCCGCCTTTGTACCTTTGTAGAAAAAGTTAATATTATATCAAGCCATACATGATTGCTCAAGAAAAACAGTCGGCAGAACCAATATGTTGCGTGTTTGTATGAAATTAAACATATTAGAAAATATATACTACTGCTAAATAGACGAACGACTAAACACAACAATCTTGAATTTTTCCTTTCACTTTGACGCAATCCTATCCTGTGATTTCTTGCATGCTTTTAACGTGTACAATTTTGTTTTGCTCAACAATGAAAAAATTTGACTCACCTAGCTGAGGAACCGACATGTAAGTATCGCAGTCAACAAGAAAGTGTCCAGCTGCCTTGGCGCCCAGAGTAATCACTTTTTTTGTCAATTGTTCAATAACCTGAGTACCAGTTTTGTTTTCTGTTGCGGGATACTGGTATAACCTAAAAAAGAGACGTGAACATTATGCATTGATTTGATATTGTTTTAAAGTAATTTACACAATTGTCAATGGGAGTGGGTAATAAAACTGTTAGGTCATGAGTTGCAACAATTGGGTGCGAGTTACTTATTAATCATACAGTTCCAAGAGGTTAGGTGTAACATTCAAAAAACAATAGAACGACGATGAATAAGGATATGTGGATACTTACATCGTGAAACCCATGGTTTTTGATGAGTTGTACACCTCACACTGACGATTAAGTCTATCTGTCTAAATATCACTTATAACAGAAACACAAAACACGTTTGTTTACACCGGCTTGTTGACACAGATATACACATAATTATATATATATATATTTCACGGCGACAAACTTAGCGGACACGCGGACAGCCTCTTGTGGCTCTTGTATTGTGAAATATCTAAATATCTTCGGTTTATTGCCGTTGCTGGTAAAGAAGTAGCTGACGTTATCTTCTAACAATAACGCACCGAGAGAGTCGAGTAAATAAAAAGGCCGCGATTAAAATGACAAGTAATACGGGTATCTTAGATTTTTTTTTCAGAAATAATTGTCATCAGCGATGTTTTTGCACTTTCTTGTAGGAAAAAATGCGTTCTTTACAATGAACTAAAATGTAAACAAATCTGTTCACGGAATATCAGCGAAAAATTGGGGCTTTTGTTTCTAAAATCAGGTGGCGATAGTGTGCCCAGGTAAGAAAGTCCGCCAAAATTCTAACTTTAAAAAATTATTTGTTAAAATTAAATATTTTAACATCTTTAAAAAATTATTTTACGAATTTGTGGTGAGAAAACGATTTTGGTAAGGATTATTTGCGTAAATATATGGTAAAGATAAAAATAGAGGCGAGAAATATATCACACCCATATAGATATTATGTGTTTTCAATAAACTGGTAAAAAAAATGTATTACAGTGTTTAAAATACAAATTTGTGTAAAAATATTTTTTCATATCTAATTCGTAAAATAATTATGTATGTTTGCGTTGTAATATGCAATTTAAACAAATGATTTTTATAAGTTTTGAATTTTGGCGGACTTTCTTATATATATGCCTGTAGAAGAAAAGAGAAGTGTGAGGGAGGGAGAGGGCGGAAGGTAAATAAAATATATAACGGATCAGCTGATGAGAGTGACAGTAGTAGTAGCAGACGGGCGAAAATTGAAGGAGTGGAGCTGCGGATGCTGCGGTACAGCTGAGCGCCCATTGTTGTTTTTCACCTTGCCTCATCTCTGATCTCTCAATAGTCTCGATTGTACACCTGGGACACCAGGGTAGAGAAAGAGAGAGAGACGGCCCGTCGTCGTCGTACAATATACTGCGCATCAGCGTCTCCTGGGAGGAGTGTCTTTGTAGAATCTGCGGGAGAAACAGAGTGGGAGAGCTACCACTGGTGCGTCGCAGAGAGAGATTGACCCGCCAACTCCCGGGTCGATGACGAGGAGTAGAGGGCCCGCAGTCCTGGTCGGCGATGGCCGGGTCCAGCAGCTCCGAGCGCTCCAGCTGCCTGCCGCCCACTGACTTCCAGCTGTCGGTCGGGGACGCCGAGGACGAGGAGGACGACGAGCGGCTGGCGATAAACCTGCTCAAGTGCCCGCTCTGCCACAACGGCCGCAAGAGCTTCTACTGCAAGCAGTGCGTCCACCGGGGCGAGTTCGTGCACTCGTCGTCGGTCTACTCCGAGAGGTACGAGAATTCTGGATTCCGGGACTTCAGCTATGGCTCTTTTTTTTTGTTTTGTCTTGTGCGGATCCGTGTTGGGGATTTTTTTTTTTTTTTTTTTTTTTTTTTTTTTTTTTTTGTCGTAATGTAAATAAACAGAACTATAAGAAGCTGGCTGTGCAGCATGCATAAGTCATGAGAGATTTTCCACCAGTCGGATAATACTCAGTTGGTTCTGATTATCATTTGCCTTTTTTTTTTCTTCTTCTGTCATGGCCTGTGCTTTTGTTTTCACTCCATTTGTCGTTGCTTTGTTTTTTTGCTGATAATATTTTTTCTCCCCCGTTGCACACCCATTGCTCAATGCTTCTCCCTGTGATAACTCAATGATGCATCTACACCCACCTGTTTTATGATTGACATGGATGAAAATTAGAGGACGGAGTTATGAAAAATATAGGCTTGTATTGTCTTTATGTAAGACACTATTATTTTTAGAACTCTTTGGGTCATGCTCTATTTGGAAAGCATCGTGCACGTTTGTTTTGAAATCAAATCAACACAGCTTTTGCACAAACTACTTTGTTTCTTGGGAAAATAGTACAGATGACCAATTGTTTGCAGATTTATAGAAAAGCAGCAGAGGTTCTTGCGATTAAAGGCGGCGCGCAATCAATTGGAGGAAAGATGTACAAAGGCTCTTGAGAAACATCGACAACGCGATAAGCTGGTATGATTTTTCACATATTTTTAAATATTTTAACTTTCAATGTTGGTGTATTCTAAATTTGCAATGGAATTATGCACTTTTTTTACAGATTTGTGATATTAATGCTTGCAAAGAAAGAGTTAAAATCCTCAAGCACATGGAAACTAAAACGAGACAAAACATAGCTGATGGTACGTAAACATTGAGTTTCCACATTTTACCATGCCATTCTGAAATCTTTTGATATAAATATTTTTCATCAAACAGGGCAACAGCAATTAAAAGTTTTAAAGGAAATAAATGCAAAGATAACTTTAAGATTACCCAAACATGAAGTGCAAACAGAGAAATTGTTGAAATACAGTCTTGATATTAAATTTAAGAGGCAACAGCAGAGAGATGCTTTTGAAAAGAAGAAACAACAAATAAAGAAGCATGCTCGAGAAATTGCAAAACAACTGATTAAATACATATTTCCTTTAAGCAGAGTTGAACCTTTAGATATAAGGTAAAATGTTATTTCTCACAAGATTTACTATTTTATTATAAACTAACAATAACGTTTAAATTCACTATTTTAGTTCCAACAGTAGTGAAGAGTCAATTTCTGATAGTACAGATTTGCTCACGTATGCTCTTGCTGATGCTTCAGGAACATCATACGTGCGTGGAAAATGGGTTAACGATACAGATAACGTGTACAAGTTTTATAAAAATATCGAAAATAATTCGCAAGTCAAGTATTGTATTGTTCACCCCTCTCTACCTGGATCTGGAGACTACAGTGCTTATTCGCGTTGGGGTGAACATTATTTGAATTTTTCTTGATTACCAAAAAAGTCTAATATGATAATATTAAATGTAGTTGTTTTAAATTAGTGGCGCGAAACAAGGATGAACCAATAAATAAAGAAAATGTGATGCACAATCCAGCACGTGATATTACCGCAGCGCTCGCCTATGCCACACAACTTGTTAATATTCTTGCTTATTACCTTAATGTTAGACTTCCATACAAAATGATGTACAAGTAAGTTGTTTTATTACTTGAGCTTTTTGTGGTAACTTATTTTAATAATTGGTTGTCTTCGTTTTTCAGGGAGTTTTATGATAGTGAGATGCCAGATGATCAGTTTATTGGGAAGGTAGCAAGACTCAATAGTAATATTTTGTATCTTTGCCTTACACAAAACACTGATCCTACGGTCTTACAACCAAGACACACGCTGAAAAATTTAATGAATTTGCTAGATGTTGAAGTCACTGATTTTGGGAGGTATGGGTTTTTTCTACTGTTGCAAAAATGTAAAAAGTTCTGGTAATGTGACATTGTTGTTTTTTACCTACTAGGATTGGAGCTATTGAAACTGATCCAACAGTAGTCGCGCACTTGTTTAATGATTTAGCTCCGGACTTGGAAAAATATTGCAGTGCATCCTCTCCAGATGAAGATGATGATCTTGATATTGGTTGGGAAGCGGTAAGTATAAATATTGGGTTTCATTTCATCACGTAAATACTATTTGCGTCATTTTTTTATTAACAGGTTCCGCATGTAGACTGTCCTGAAGTAACCATACCTATTCCACGATCCGCAATGTCCAGGCCGCAAACGTCAAACATTCAAGTAAATCAAAGCGTGGCTGGAGGCTTAGTGACCAGTGCGGCAGCCAGTATTGTTTCGATGTGGAGAGGTTGGACCAATAAATAGGTAGAATTTAAATTTTTCGCATCATCAAGACAGGCAGATAAAACTGTTATTCTTTGTTAAATGAGATGACATTTTCTAAGTTTTGTAAAAATAAGTCCACAAGCATGATCTTTAAGTTATAAAAATTTTTATACTGATAATTAGTTTAATTTTTTTAATACTGTGCCTTGAATGATGTAGAAGATTTCAAGGATTCATTACAATCATTTGACTCATTACGAATAAAAATAAATCTTTTTTTTTTTTCATAGCTGTCTAGATTTTTAATGATTTTTTTCCGTTCATATTATTATAACTTGCAATATTTGACAATACATCAAAAGAAATATTCATATTAAGTACGAATCCATTGGTCTCATTAGGTTATCGAAAAAAACGTTCGAGTGTCATAAGCGAAAATTAAAGTTCAATTATATAATAAGATAAATCTTACTTTACAAAAGTTCGCCAATAAAAAGTAAGGTCTTACATTATAAGTTATCGTGTGTTTTTTTAACAAGTGATGGTTACATACGATTGTATAAGTGTTTTATAAAATGAATGTTGCAAGAGAAATAACTTTGTGTATTTTTGCAAACGTCCAAAATTTATTGGAGTATGACTAACTAGTGAAAAGAACGAATATTTGTACCGGAATTTATGAGAGGATGAAATTAATATTTTTGTTACTGGGTCTTGACTCGTTTAGTATATAAAAGTTTGAATTGTTTCAAAAATCTCATCAGTCAAAACTAGTACAATATATTTATAAATTATTCAATGCAGGATTCTGAGTGAAAGCATGATGCGTCAAAACAGAAAGGGATCATTTGAACTGTAGCTTTACAGCTGCAAAGTAAAAAATTTATTCATTGAAATAACTGGAATGTGATATGAAGTATGAAACTTTCTTAATCAAGAGACAACAAATTTGTCACAATTTAATAATATTAGTAATTGTAATAATATAGTAATATACATGTATGATGAACCATGATAATTGCAGAAATACTATCAAATAAATGTTTCCAAGTGTAAAAGTCTGACGTGAATGAGATATAATGTGACAGGATAACGGCTTGCAACCAAGATTTTCAAAACTAAAGTGTTCGCAGATGGGCGATGGCTGGAGTTGTTCAAAGTACAAATGTTTATAACAAATTTTGGAAAAAAGTGCGAAAAAAATGCAACATACGTTATTTATACCGCATTAATATCCCTCTCGAATCGCAAGCCTTGTTTATTATAAAGTAGGTTCGTAAAAACGTTGTAAAAAAATGAAAAATAGAACTGACTATTCTTACGATATCAGCACAATTTATGTGTCATTCGCTCATATCGACAGTCTATAGATTATACCGCAAATATGTAAATACATGATATAATTTTTTTTTAAATGATTAAAAACGTTACGTAACAAGAAGTTGAATAAATATCGTTAGAATAATACTTAAGGAAACGAACAAGATGTCTTGTACATACTATTTTCATTTAAACAAATATTCAATGTGATATCTCTGATAAAATGAAACAAAAACGTTTTTTAAAGTGCTAAGTTACTATGTGTGGTAATAAAACATTATAGACAGAGGTAATGCAATTGTCTTTCATTTTTTACCAGTTTCGATTTGTAAACTTTAATAAAAAAGTTCTAATAAATTTTTTTTTCAATGAGAATTTTGGTAGAAATATAACCATTTCCCTCTTCAAAAACAAGGTAAACACAAAGAGATTTATGAGAAAGAACATCTCTATAAATCAATGAAATACTCAGATTATATGCGGGATGATTTAACCTTTTATTTAAAAATTTATGTGATACCCGTTGAGCTCTCCAAAATTAATTACAAAACAATTTTGATAGGTACAGCTGACTTCGCATCTTTGCAAGCGCGAACAATTGTTAAATAAAAAAATTTATCACTGAATGCTAGTTTAGCTTCACTATGGCATTAATAATTTTGGCATTTTAGCTTCACAATGGCATTTTAAGTGTTAAGTGTAGTATCTGCAAATTTCCGAACTGTAAGTTGAAAAAAAAGCGATTTCATGAATTCACAAAGTAAAAAATCTTGAGTTTTGAAAAGCGAGAATTTTATTTTTTTTAATTTACAGAAAAACCCCAGTTGCAAAATAATTTACTTGAATTTCAATGCGTGTACAATTTATAATCTTATTCTATTCCGTGGAAGAACAACAGTCGAACTCTTCAAAAGTACTGGGCTCATTGTCAAATTGAAATGACCTCCGCCTTAGGGGTGGGTAAATTTCACTAAAATTACTTTTAGATTGTTGATTAAACATTAAATTCTCAAAATTTAGTATTTGTATTATTTGCAAACAAGTATTATTTCAATTTATAATCTTAAACATCATCCACCCCCCAATATTATTCATGTGAACACATATTCAAAAACTTATTTTATTTTTAGTGATCATTAAGACTTACGTATATTATTTAAAAATTTATCGCTAACCGAAAAATATTGTTTATGTTTTTTCCATTTCTGCGAAAAATAATAAATGCTGGTGCCATTAATTTTTCAAAAACCTACAACTGTGTGAAAATTGTTTTCGATGGAGTATAGTATATTCTCCTACCTCGCCACTCATTCGCAAGCGCCCTCAGACCCGGGGACCGCCCTGGAGAGATGCACATTTGTGACGAAAACCACTATTTCGTCACAAAAGTGCGATCGTCGCCAGGGCTATTTTGCGGCCCGAGGGACCGCAAGGTAGCCCTGGTTGGATCGCACAGGTGGCGGACACTGTTTTTCCTACCGATCGATGGCACACCAGCCCCTCAAAAACGCCCGACATGGGAAAAGAAGCTATTTTCACGCTCTATAAAGTGGAAATAAGATTATATCTTTTTAACCAAATAGTACAAGAATCATTGATAAAATTATTTTATTTTAAAAACAATTGAACCAAATATTTAAAGTTAACGAAAATGGAGCAAAAATATTAATTGTAATATTGTGCATGGGCCGAGTTAAGGTTTTTCCAAAAAATTGTAGTATCTTAATAATACAAAAGTATAAGAAAATAGTATATCAGAATTATAAAAATAGCAATTAATGAAGTGATTCTTAAGCTTTACAAGATTTTTTTATGCATTGGATTGATCATCATTTTTTTAATCGACAAATGTAAAAAAATTTGTTCTTTTTTTAGATTAAAAAAATTGTTTCAAAAACATGAATAAGCTTCATAACCATATCACCATTATTTACTTAACTGCTATAAGCATGAGAAAATAAATATTTTTATCCCTGAATAATAATAATATGTCTATAAGTTCCCGAGACATGACTTATTATTCATACAAATCTTAGTATTTCTTTTATAAAAAATGGACGAAATGGCATAGAAAAATTAAATAAAAATGGGGGAATAAAGCTGTTGTAATTTTCTATGGAATTTAACTATTTAGGGAATCGAATTACGAAAATTTCACCCAAAAAATAGCAAAAACCGTTTCGTCAACATCGAAAATCATTATAAAAATCTTAATGAGGCATGAAACTTGAATTATTGTACTGAACCGATACAAGGATATTCAAGCAAACATTTTAAGCTTTAGACAATCGAAATCACTCGGAGGATTTCTGAGATACGACTGATTATTCAACAAAATTTTAGTATTTCTTTGATGAAAACGAAAGAAAATAACATAGGGAGATGCTTCAATATGGAAAATAAAGATATTTTAGTGCTCTATTGGGATTTGAACTCAAGTGCCTATATATTGCAACCTTTCAGAGCTTCAAATGTTTACCACAATATATAAGGATAGGCGAAGGGGTAGCGCTGATGTCGGAGAGCCTTCTCTCGCAGCTTTCCAAATTCGCCACCTTATGTAAATTTACATTGGTAATTGGCGCATCAAATAACCACTTTTGGGCATCGAACAATCGTTACATTAACCAGCAACCTAAAAAGGTATGGAACTCGAATTTTTTTCCGAGCCGCTATTAATAAAACCAAACATTTTAAACCCTGGATAATTAAAATTGGTCGGAGCCGTCGGAGGTCGGAGGATTTCTGAGATATGACTGGCTAGTTGGCTACATGCACACACACACATACAATACATATATATACATACGTACATACATACATTCACACACACATATATTTTTAAAAATGATGTATTTCGATTATAAACACTATGTTTTTAAATAAACAATCAAAAATGTATAATTACCGACAGAGCCTGATGGCGTGAAATTTAAATTAAAAATTCGAGCAAAACCTTGTACAAGAGCTTGGCATTTACCTGGCTCTTATTTTGTAAAATTTATTTGAGACGATTTCATGTTAAAAAACGTTTTTGATGTATTTATGATGAAAAATAAAGGATAAATATTAGAAATAAATGCCAATTGTTAAATAATTATTGACACCGTCTTTTTGGAAAGGTAAGGATTTAAAGATTGATATCCATACTTAATTAAAATTACATATTTATTTTTATGATTCTTGATATTCAATAATACAACAATTTTTAGGTAAGATCATTTGTATTTTTTTGTCCAAACAAATTATTCTCAACATTGATAGTCATAAATGACAGTTCTCTCTTGTGCGAGTGAACAAACTGTAAAAAGAAAAATGCGCAAATAATCGCAATAATTTTCGTTTTTTACGTAAAACAATCAAGAAATCTCGACATGATTAAAATTATAAATATATTCAACGACTTGCCGGCCACCTGAACGCTAGGTTTCATGTTTTTTTTTTGCTTCAATATTCCCAACAAATCATTCATCTTTTAATGTTAAATTCTTACTTCATATAAAAAATAATCCTATCCTGGAAGGTACTAGTCTTTCTGTAAAACTACAATATTCCAAATTTTCAAGTGACACGAGCTACCAAAACTAATTTTCACTCTTGTCAAACTTGGATTTTCGGAATTATGCAAAACAGATTCACGACAATTACAACTTCTTTTACGCTCAGAAAAGGACTATTTGTAACAAATAAAAAGGTAACCCTACTTAACTCCTCTCAAAACGTTGTTTAATGAAAAAAGATATTAATAAATTGTACTTGGAAATTGACTCAGAACACAGTACATTCAAAAGAAATGAAAATCTTACTAGCTTTATGTAAGAATTATTTTGGTTGTCATTAAACATAAAAAAAACACTAGAAAAAAAACAACAACCATTTTGTTTCAAGATAAATCAATCGATCGAGTATAAAAAGTTCAAAAATAAAAAAAAATTTGGAGAAAAATGCATGTTAAAGAGTAAAAAGTAAATGGAAATATTCATTAAGTTTTTTGTCACAAAACTTTTTATCAAGATTTAAAATTATGATAAAACATTACTCTCAAAACTCGAACAGAAGAAATTCAATAAAATCCTACAAAATTTTGTTGCAATTTCTTCTTGAAAAAGATCAAAATTTTAAACACTTCTATACATTTGCTTCTTACGCACGAATCTGTCAATATTCATACAATTAAAAAGTAAGTGGTCAATTTTTTTTCTCCCAGTCCTATACACGCAAAAATGCTGTCGCTATTGCAGCGCTCATAAGTAAATGTATTAAAAACGTGTATTCCCCTAAAGACAGTTCCGTGATTAGACGTCAGACACATTATCACGGTCATCATGAAGAGCTTAAAAATTTCATCCTGCTAGAAATAAGTATTTTGAGCGCAAGTCCTCTAAAACTACAAAAATATATATGTATGCACTCGTGGCATCGCGCACATTTTTCTTATATCCATGTAAACATGGCAGAGGAAACTATGAGACACAACATCCGTTTCATTATCATAGAAATCTAGATTATATTGATTCTTTTACTCTGATTCTTTCAATTATTATTTTTTTTTTCATTGTTGAAGTACATTTTTCATTCAATCATGTCCCGCACGTAAGAGATGATTTTATGTACTAAATTTAAATTAAATAAAGGTCTAACGAGTACATAACAGACTTTAAAAAATTCATACTGTACGTATTCTATTAGACTTTTTTTGGCTTTGACATTTTTTTTACAAACAGCTTACAAAGTGATTTTTATGATTCTTGGTGTAAATACGTTTGAATGTAATCTTTATTTTTTAAACTGATGTATGAGTGCATGGACGTTAGTTAAAAAATGTTTATACCTCGTAATCCTTGTCGCTCATTCTTTTAATGCAGGAGAAATTTAAAAAAATTCGACGATGTTGAATCGTAATAATTAACCGAACCACTGGTGTAGATATTATGCGTGAGTGTTATAATATTCCATTGCTTTAGCTTGATTTAGTTGATTGATGAAACGATTTGTTTTGAATACTACATTCTGTACAGCTCTAGTGGCTTTTTAACTTGGTAATATACTCACTTAAATTGTCGTATGATTAAAGTAAAAAGATGATCTAATAACAAATCATGGCATTGTTCTTTGATTATTAAAACGATCTAGCGTGGTTACAGATGTCGAAGGTTTGTTACCAAATATCAACACAAACTAAAAAACATTCAAATCTAAAAAAATAAATTCACAGGTTTAAAATATCTCATGCCGCTCGGTTCAATGCTGGACACTCACAATCATACAAAGATATTCTGATTAAAAAAAAAAAAAAAAATGGATACAATAAAATACAATAATACAAAGTGAAATTTCAATGGTTATACGCATGTTTGTAAAAACGACTGTGCCATACGTCATTACATCGTACAAACTGACATAGCACAAACAATTAGCGAGTATCGTGATCAAATCTATGAAATATTTTTCGAAACGTTACACTGGGTCATTATTGGTATATTTTGTTATCGTCGACAATCAATTTATTTGTATTTTTTTCTTACGTCGGCAATCAATTTTCGTAAATTCGTCGTAATCACGATGGTAAGTATCTTCAAATTTGGATTTTCGGCTCAAGTCCGCATTGTATATATTTTTTATTGTATTTGTACATCTGATGAAATATTTTCAAAAGTTGATCATTAGTTGTATTGAAGAAAATCGTATGAAAGGTTTACACTTTCTGCTCTGCTAGGACATTCTTTTTTAAATACACTTTCGATTAACGCTTGCCTGAAACAAGAAAATTCAGCAATGGTATATCACAGTAAAATATTTAAACAAAGGAAACATTTCAAACGAGATAATTTTATGCTCAAGCCATCAAGCACGGAGAATAAAATATTGAAATATTATGATTTTTTTTTTTAAATTCAATATTAATAATTCTCGCGTGAAACCGAGCTTACCAAGCATAAAGCCAAGGTTAAGATCAACGAAAGTGATATTTCGGAAAGAAATCTATAATTGTGAGTACGCGGGATGCAAGCCAAAAAAACCGTCGATTCGACCGGTCTCTCACGCTTCCACATATACAAATGTATAATACCAAGCGGAAACCTTCGACTGCCAGATTTAGTTACGTAAACAAAGTGTAACTGGCTTTCGGCAAGACTAGATTTTGGCCGAGCTTTCGCAAGAGAGTAACTACTCCCGTCGAGACTTTAAATGCGTCATGTTATATTGCTTCCGTGAAGCAACTGCTTTCTTACTTCTCGCCAGTAGCATGACTCGCAAAACGCTGGGTAGACTTGATTGATACGGGTAGAATATTTTTCGATCGAAAAACTTTGGTGGTGAGTATGGTAGTTGATATTAATTTTAAACGAAGATTTGATGATTGAAATTGTATCTCCTCAAAGAATAAAGATCTTGAAAATGAGAAAATAATGAACTTACTTTGCAGGAAGCCCGCCTCCAGGAGGCAAATTGGGTATGCTCTGGTCAACAAGCATCTGAAGAAGTGTCATGAACTCAAAGTCCTTCTTGCCTTCTTCACGGGAAATTATATCTGTTGAAAAAAAAAGTTGACATTAGCATACAAGTATGATAATTATTTACTAACCCTAGAATGTAAGTTGTGCATATAAGTTTGAGAGAAAATAACTTTGATAAATTTAAAAATAAATGATTTCACAATGCAAGCATGTTGCATTCACATTAACAATTTTAATTTGTATTTTTATGCTATGATAAATAACAATGAAGAAAACCTTAAAAAATATGCTTGAGATGACTGACAATCATTAAGTTAAAATGATTTGAGGTGGTACTAATAAGTATATTATATTTTTTATTAAAGCCAGCACAGTATGTAAGATATGGGTGATGTGACATGTTAATACGAAAAAATAACAAATACACTCATAAGCAATGAATAAATCACTAAGTGAATTTCAAAAAAACATGCAGCTACTTAAGACTGGAATTTTGGTGTGTATTTTACAGTACATTTCTTATGGAGTACGGCAATTTACTGAAGTCAATATTGATATTCATCTGTATACTCCGGTCGTAAGTAGATACATTCTCTTTTTGCCATTACAAATTTTTTCTCCTTCATTACCGTCCATTTTTCATTGAAACTTCCACCATTGGAATTGTTTAACTACTGCTTGTTCTTTGAATTTTTCGATTTCATGATTCATTTTATTATTTTGTATGTGAGATAACGGCAACTGCAATATTCAGCCATAAGAAATGCATTGCCGTTACGAATGTTAAATAACTTGTAATAATAATAATAATAATAATAATAATAATAATAATAATGCATAGAAAAATCTAAAACGTAATCACTTTTCCTTTACCTACCTGGGAATTCACGTCTTCTCAAATAATTTCAAAATTAAAAAAATTTAACTCAACAACTCCAAAGGTGGAACTATTTCCTACTCAATAATAAAGCAAAATTAAAATCATAATTACAAAAAACTAAAATCGGATATTAAGAATCAACGTCATTTCAGATTACTAGTAACAATCCATAATAATATTTATTGCTTTTGTACTATTGGCTTAGGACAAGATAGTTATTAGACAAAATAAATTTGACATAATAAAAGGCGATATGTTGTAGTATTAATACATTTCATAACGAAAATACTTCAACAATACTGTGGTCATTGCTACATACTCTTAGACATGAATTATTTAATTACATTTGATTTTAATTTATTCCTTGCTATTTTTATAATAAATTTGATTCGTGTCAATATATGGAAAATTAGGATCATCATACTTTTTTTTATAATTGTTAACAAATAATTTAATACTGTAATAGCAATATATCTCAGTGTCTCAGCTGAGTTTGTTAAAATAAATTAAATTGAAAATACTGCGTGGTTTTTGAGTATGACTTACAATATTTTTATGGCTTTGATTTTCATAATTTGCAATAATTAAGTTAATTATATGTTTGAATACAGCTTTTACTCGAATTTTACTAATCTCTTTAAAATCAACTTGTTTCAATTTGCAGTCTTATAGAGTTGATCAAACATATTTTTTAAAGTTTTAGCGAGTTTAAATGATTACTATCTTTTTTATAAATCCAGTTTGATTTTACTGTATTTTAAAGATACTAATTTTTCATTAAAAATAAGATTTAAAGAATTTTCGATACTAGGTACTTGGGAAATATTAATTTCTAGGGAAGGCAGCGTTTTTCTATTAATACACATTAAATTAGTATCCTACACAGTAATTCAAAATTACTACTGTAGTTGATTTATATTAGTCAACCTTCCATTGTAACAAACAACACTTTCATTAATACTTAGCAGTAAGATATACAAAAACCTTTTCTTTTTAGTAAATTAGTCAACTTTACAAACATTACCTTGTGCACTTGATGCACTATAGAAATATACTCTACTAGTATAATATATATTTTCATGTAAATAAAATATATAACTTTTGTTATTAAAAATAAAATTTCAGCACAACCTTGGCTCAGCCAAGTTTATTCACCCTTTCGCTACCAGCGCGCATCTGATACGATTGTCAGTCTGCTGAAATACACGTGTATTTATATTTATTTGCATTAGCATCCACAACAAACCGCTCAACAGAACACGAAATCGTTAGTTATTCGTGCTTTCATATACTCGTCAGGTGCGTTCGCGAACACGCGATCGCGACGATCGCCTATTAATGCAACAGCACAGGGTAAGTAGTGAGAATACGTAAGGAAAAGATATTGAACCTTTAATCGTTTTCTCGATCAACAAGTCGAGTTCTGCTTCTTTTTTTTTCGCCTCGGGATTTGGCTTTGGAGCTCCAGGGAACGTGATTAACACTATGCTCATGTTGTCTCTGCTCCCCTGTAATCACAGAAGAATTATTCTTTTTATTGATATTTTATTCAATCCCATTACGATCCAACGAGAAACAAGGAAAAAATGTTTCACCAGTGATTACCTTGTACAAGCAAGTATCTATGACTTGATTGGCGACAGACTCCAGGTCGTCAGTGATGAGCAGCCTGGAGTGTATGAAATCGCAGAGATCCTCGTTGGTCATTACGTCCCAGATGCCGTCGCACGCCAGTACGAGAAATTCGTCGTGCTCGTCGTCGCGGTCGCGCACAAAGATCTCCGGCTCGGGCGAGACCAACTGCTCGCACGGCCCCCGGCCCTCGACGTTCTTGTACTCGTAGTCACCGAGGGCGCGCGATACTGCCAGAAGACCATTCACCCGCTGGATCATCACGTTGCCGCCCGCCTTGACGATCCGCTCTTTCTCGGCTGGTAGTACCGGCTTGTGGTCGCGCGTGGTGAAGATCGGGTTGCCCGACTTGCACAACACGGCCCGCGAGTCACCGCAATTTGCGATGTAGATTTTTTTCGGCGATACGAATACACACACCTGCAATAAGGATGTTGGGAGTAGAAAGTTTTCATTATTCAATATATCTTTGTTGAACATTATTGATTTGAAGATTAAAGTATAAAAACAACTATTTGTAAAATATGAAAAGATTTCGATAAATATTTTTTTCAAAACACAATCCTAATATATTAATTAATTATTTTATTTATTTAATATATGGACAGGAAGTATTTCCTTTTACATAAAGTTAATTCGCGTATAACGCTTTTTGGTTAATATACTATTATCGTGAAAATGAAAAGAAATGATAAATTTAATGCAATAATGTAAAACGTTATAACATTCGAAAAAATCTTTGATGATTAATGTAAATACATCCGGAACTTTTGCAAAATTTCAAAACAGCACATATGACTTATTTTACATTGATCTACTTTCACGCTCCAGAAAACTGTATTGTCTTAAAAATGTGCACTATTCCAAGTTTTTCAATTAAAAAATAACATTGAAAATATGAGAATAAGGTCTTACTGCTGTGGATCCAGATTTATCAGTGCCATCACACATCTCTGGAAGACCTCTCATTTTGTCATCCAAATGCAAGAAGCCAGAATGTATTCCTTTTATCACATCTTCGGATTTGAATTCTTCGGTTTGCATTATACATTCCAACAAATGTTCTGCACTGTGTGCCGACACCAACTGTCCTGCATGACCGTCAAACACTGCGAAGTAACTCCAGTCTGAGAGGCTACCTTCGAGGCCAGTTTTGGCTCTGTGTGCATCCTCCATTTCCAATCGCCAGCCTTGCATACTGGCAATTCCATATTTGAGACCATTGCCTTCTCCTTTTTCATTGACTTTTTCTGTCTTGGGTGTATCCAAAAATGCCCCCATACTCGTTCAATTATGTTTTTTCACTCAATTATTTCACTAATATTTACTTCTGTATTATTTAACCATCATTTTCCATCGGTGGAAGGAAGGAACTGTTGGCATGTTTTAAGCTGCAAAAGAATAAACAGATGGTTAAAATTGGTATTTAGTATTTCAATATTTTTGTTTTAATTCACAATGTGCAACAAAATTATAAATACATTATTGATGCAACACCAAAACTAGATCAAATCCACTCCACAATATAATGAAATATCAAAAGAAGCCAAACATAATTTGCACCAAGTAAATGAAGAAAATTCTCCTAACAATGTTAATAAGATTACAGAGCACACTATACACTAAGATGCCTGACAGTATTGAGCTGAATTTTATCAATAAGATTGCACGCGTGTTGTTTTTTTCCTCTTTCACTTGCCATGAATCACACTGAAATCGAAAGACTAACTAGAAGCTTTTATCACCGATAGACGAGATAAGAGTGCGCAGAAACAACGAGGACCACTTGAAAAAGCCAAAAAGAGCCAAGCAGAAACGGCAACTGCAAAAGCGGCAGCCGGGAGCTCATAATTAATGACTTTGAAACAATTAATTTTTCGTCGGGATTATCTAATAGCTGATCTAACGGCTATTTTTAGTACCTAGTGCTCGAAAAGTTGCGCTCATCGCTCGACGTTGAGCTCGTGCGTGTGATGGGAATCGAAGAGCGATGTAATAAAAATAAATAAGCGCGTTCTCGACTCAACGTCTGCTACTGCAGTAGCATCAGCAGAAAAATCGACTCCATCACCTTGTACTTATATACTTATTTTTAGTCGCGTTTTCTCGCTATTTGTCGGTTACACAACTTTGAAAAAACTCAGCAGTCTTGCGATACACAAAAACTGATGGTGATATAAAATTCACGATATGCGTACTCAGAGTCGTACAAACAACACTAGCGAAAAACCAATCTTGATCATATGACAGAGATATACTAACTTACACATCATTGTGGGATACAGTCCTCTATACTTTTGATAGAGGAATCACTTAAATGTTTAGGTTACCCTAATTAAATTTAAGACGTAAAAAATATCTTTGAAGTATCTTAATATTTTTTAGCTGCTACAAAGAATGAAAGTACAGATGACAGTGTGGCACAGGAGTAGAGTAAGATTAAATTAAGATATATAGTAACAAATACATTCGTACACTGATGTATGGATGAGTACTCCTTGTGCATGGCTCGCAGAGGGATAATACCCTGGTAAAATCAATTTGCACCCCGATTTCATCGACTTACGAACAAGAAGAAGAGAAGAAAATAGTAAAACAAGAGAAGAGAAGGAGAGATCGTCTATTGAGAGGCACTATCTGGGCATATAGGGAATTTTCGCATACTCATGCAAACGCGCACGACGATGGCATTACTGGCATTAGGAGCATGAGGTCGGTCGCGCGGGCGCGAAAAACGTCGGTTACACGCTCTCTTCTCTCTCTACAACGCACGTCGCACACTACATACTTTTTTTTTATATTAACATACTACATACTTACTTATTCTATTCACATACATGGATGGACACTATGTCTTTATACCTTCCAAGTTCCCTGAGTTCCCTCTACAATAATATGTAAGTATGAAACTAATAATAGACATTTAGAAAACAAAAGCATTTTTTTCCTACAACATTAACATCGAGTTCAAAGTAAGCAGCACACAGCTCCATTTTAATTTTGCTCTAGTACTTTCCACTGTTCTATACCAGCATTTACAAATTTGACCTAATAATAACACGTACAAGTACTCACAGCCACAATCTTTTCAACCACACTCTCTTCGCTCTGCTTCAAGAGTCTACACTGTAATGAACAAATTTACAAATGCGCCTGATACCACCACGTTACGTTTTCGTTTTGTTCTGCCCTCCTACCTCCTACTCCTTTTCACTAACAACTCCTTATCTCTTACGTTCCATACTTCCATACGTTATATTTTGTCCACACTTAAACACGTAAACACACATTAGCAACAAGAAAAAACGAAAGAAGAAGTAACCCTCTTGAGTTTTACGTTGTTCTTTTTTTTTTTTTTTTTTTATAATGTGGTCGATGATGTGGTTACACTTTCCCCGGGAGTGTCGTTTCCGGTAGCACTTGAATGACTTCCTCGAGGATGAGAGAGAGAGAGAGAAAGAAAAATAATTAAGGTTATGATGATCTATGCATAATTATATACTCCCGCGGTTGGTATACACATTACACACTGCACGATGACGAGAATGATGAATTATTAAATCCCTTATAATAATAAAAAAAATAATAATAATACTGGGAGAGGGAAGAGAGAGAAACACAATGCGTGTGTTGTAGATATATAAGTACTATACGGGAGGCTGCTGCTGTTTTCCCTTCTTCCGTCCGCCCGCCCTCCGCGGGGGGCACCTCCGGGTGTGTTCACTCAAAATAGACACCAGCTCTTTTTTTTCACGCTCTACTGACCCTCTTCACGGTTCCCACAGCTTTGAGAGCTTTTATTGCCACCTCGATTATCGACTTTTCCCGACGACGACGCGGTAATATCTCTCCCGTTAAGTCCCGTTTTATTCCATGGCACAAAAAAGTGAACGAAGATTTCGTAGAACTACTTATGAAGAAGCAGCAGAGCAAAGTCGTCCTCGAGAGCACAAATTTTGTGGTTAAGTTTGCAAAGCCGACAGACTTGTAGTATAGAACGTATAAAAAATATATAAAAATATAAAGATGCACAGACGATATTTGTATATGCAGTATACTCTCTCATCATGCATGCACACACAACACGTATACGCACAATGGGATGCAACCTACATTTATAAACATTACCTTTATCATATGAAAACTGAATGACTGAAGTACTTATGCATGAAAGAAATGTGTTTATCTTGAATTTACCTCTCTCTCCAGTATATAGCAGAGCAGTCATGCAGCAGGCTGGGCGTTCGTCTTTTTTGGTCAAAGTAAAAAAAAAACCATCAGCTAGCGGCCTCTCTGCCTATAGCTCTCTTCGTTAGCGCGGGAGGGTGAAGATGAACACTGCAATACTGCATACTTATATAAAGTCACCAAGGAGAGCTACTGTAGGGGAGAGAGCGGGAGGAAAAATAA
>JAPYYV010026256.1:0-18792 GCA_030522625.1 Copidosoma aretas
GAACCCACGTAGCCATTTCCAACAAAATTATGTACTCACTAACTCCGTTTATTAATTTCGCTCGCGATCCCTGGGCCCATAACCCTGTTGCTAAACACAATACTTCAATTATCGAATAAAAAAACAGATAAGTTTATAGATAATTACAGTGGGTGTATACATATACATAATCAGGAAACTATGCATCACATAGTGCATGTTATGATAAATATACTTCACACAGAGACCTTATTTTGTGTATAAACGTGGTAAATACATGTTATGCTATAGTTTTACTTGCACGCAGTAAAGCAGTATCGTAACAGCAATAATAATCTATGATAATTTTGCTGATAATATTGATATACTATAATGCGAATAAAACCACCGCGTCTTACATGTGTATACGCTCTGCACAAACGTACACATGTCATTGTATTCAAGATTATATCCTTCGTTCACAAGTTAATGTTGGCATTTGTCATCTGGCTAGCCTAATTTATCTACTGCTAGCGCCGCTGCTGCTGCCATTACTGCCAGCGCTAATTTTTTATTCATATTTATGTGCGCACTAAAATGAACGGAAAGATGGCGATTTTTTGCATTTAAAGTAATACAATGGCTATAAGAGGTGTAGGTTGTTTTCGGGCGTATATACTGCACATTACGGTGTGACTTACATATACACACATATCAAAATTTTTATACCGGCGAAATTGTATAGGCATAGTGCCGAAACTTACAAAATACTTTTAATTTTTCGCTTTTTGAGCAATAAAACGAATTTGAGATGTAGAGATTATGTTTTCGGGTATCTATACTGCACACAATGGTGTGTCTTACATACACACACATATTGAAAGTTTTATACCGGCGAATTTCATGGGCATAGGGTCCATACTTACAAGAAACTCTCGATTTTTTGCATTTCGAGCAATAATACGGCTATAATAATCAGAGTTTATGTTTTCGGGCGCACAAACGGCAAACAGCGGCATGTCTTACATATACACACATTTAAAAATATTTATATTAGCCAAATTTCAAAGACATAGGGTAACTTACGAAAAACTACTAGTTTTTCGCATTTGGAGCAATAAAAAGATTTAAGAATCAATGGTTATGTTTCCGGGCATCTTTACTGAATAAAATAGTATGTCTTACATATACGCACATATCGAAATTGGTATACCGGCGAAATTCAATGGGTATAGGGTCCAAACTTACATAAAACTTTTGATTTTTCGTATTTAGAGTAATAATACGGTTATAAGAATTAAAAGTTATGTTTCCGGGCGCTAACGTGACACGCAGTTGTGTGTTTTACATATACACACATTCAAATATTAATATAAGCAAAATTTCATCGGCATCGTTGTGTAACTTACAAAAAAATACTGATTTTTCCGATTTGGAGCAATAAAACGAATTTGAGAAATGGAAGTCATGTTCCCGGCCGTACCTACCACACAAAATGGTGTGTCTTACATATACACACGTATTGAAATTTTTATACTGGCGAAATTCTATGGGCATAGGGTCCAAACTTACATAAAACTTTTGATTTTGCGCATTTAGAGCAATAATACGGCTATAACAATTACAGGTTGAGATTCCAAGCGCTCCCGCGGTACACAGTGGTGTGTTTTACATACACACAAATGTCTAATTTTTTATACTGGCGAAATTCCATGGGCATAGTGCCTAAACTTACAAGAAACTCTCGATTTCTTGCATTTCGAGCAAAAATATTGCTAGAATAATTAGCGTTTGTGTGTCCAGGTGCTCACACGGCACACAGTGTTGTGACTTACATACACAAATATTTATATGAGCCAATTTTCATGGGCATAGTACTGTAACCTACAAAAAACTACTGAATCGTTGCATTTAGAGCAATAAAACGAATTTAAGATTCAATGGTTATGTTTCCGGGCGTCTATACTGCACACAAGGGTGTCTCTCACATATACACTTATATTAAAATTTTTATACTTCCGAAATTTCATGGGCATAGTGCCCAAACTTACAAGAAACTTTTAATGTTTTGCATATCGAGCAATAATACGGCTATAATAATTAGAGGTTATGGTTTTGAGCGCCCGCATGAAACACAGCGGTGTGTCTTATATATACACACATTAAACAAATTTTTTACTGGCGAAATTCCATGGGCAAAGTGCCTAAACGTACAAGAACCTGCCGGTTTTTCGTGATATTGTGTATATATTTGTTAATTTAGCGCTGTTAGCTTTACTTTTTAGGTTAGGTCTTCTTTTTTGTTTTTTTTTACACTTTTATTATTTGGTGCTTACGTAGGATTAATTATAATTTGTGTGGTGTCCCTCATAATCATTTTTACCTTTCGTTTAGCAAGTATCATGTGGGTTGCTTATTCGATTTGGACGCGTTTTTTATTTTACCCTAAAATGGGTTTTTGAGCACGTAGGACTTATTATTTAGCCTGTATAGTATTGTATTATATTAAAAAGGTATTTTTAAGCATTTTCTGTTACTTCGAAGAAAAACTATAATTTCGGGTTCCGTTGGGTCCCAATGTTTGAAACTTCATACACATACGATGTATCAATCTTGCTCCTGCAGTTGATACGCGTATCAGTGCAAGTTTCAGTTGTGTTCATATGTGGCTAGATTGCTAGCGCGCCGCACATACGAGTCTCAGGTAGCGATAAAGGACGAAACGATTCCCTTCCTTTTGTATCCTTTTCTTCCGATTTTTCTTCTTATGCACTCCGTGCTCCATAGTGAAATCGCCAAGTATTAAGTCCTACAAAGGTACACTCTAAAATGGGTTTTGGAGCACGTAGGACTCATTATTTAGCCTATATATAATTGTATTATATTAAAAAGTTATTTTCAAGCATTTTTTGTTACTTAAAAACAACAAAAAATTTTGGATTTTCGTGGGGTCCCAACGTTTAAAACTTCATACGCATTACATTGTGTCAAGAATGGGCATAATTTTTTAATCGAATGCTATTATATAAATCTAAATTAAACCAAATTCACTTGTTCGTAAATTTAATATATTCAAATATGTAGAATGCCGATATTTTACTCGATTTTCTCGAATACAATTTTTCTAAACGTGTGTGTGTGGGCAAGAATATGACACTCACTCGTGCATATGTATTTCCTCTATACTAAGCAAGTCCAATACACTATGCGCTTTATAGTGGAGGCGTCATGTATGAATTCCGTATGAGGTTAAAATTGCTTCGTATGGAGGAAATACGTATGCTTGCGTGTGTGTAATATTCTTGCAGACAAACACACGTTTGAAACAATTCTGTTCGAAAAAATTGAGTGTATTATCGGTGTTCTCTATGTTTGAATATATTGAATTAACGAATAAGTGAGAACGGAAGATTAGATTAATTTTTATTTTTATCTTGGCATGCAATTAAAAAACTATGAGTATTCTTGACAAAATATTTAGATCTCGCCTTCGCACATGATGCGCTTATCACTGCAAGTATTAGCTGTGTTCGTATGTGGCTAGATCGCTGGCGTGCCACACTGACAAACTTCAGGTAGCGATCGAGTACGAAACGATTCCCCTTCTTTTGCTTTTCTTTCCCAATCGTCCTTCCTATACACTCTGCGCTTGATAGTGGAGGCACCAAGTATACATTTTAACAGAGGTTGGACTTGCTTGGTATGGAGGAAATACGTATGCATGTATGGATGTTATATTCTTGCACACACAACCGTTTAAAATAATTCTGTTTTTAAAAATCAAGTACATTATCGGTGTTATATATATTTGAATGTATAGAATTTACGAACAAGTAAGAAAGGGAGTTTAGTTTATTTTGAATTTATGCCTTGGGATGCGATCCAAAAAATATGTCAATTTTTGACACAATATATCCATCTCGGTCTCGCGATTGGCACGCTGCTTGATAATTTCCTTATTTATGGAAAGAGCTGCAACATTAAGCGCATCGGTATGTTTGCGTGACTGTATTTGAGGTATGGTAACTCACAATTTTGTTGTTAATGTAATTACTTTCTTCTTTTCTTCTCCAATTTATAATAATATTGGTGTTATTCCAGCCAGTAAAGTTGGATTTACTGTATCTCACCAGTAATACAGTAAAAGATGACAGTAAAATTGATATTAATAAACCTGCGAAAAACTCGTGCATTTTTTAAGCTGAATGTAAATATAATACAAATTATGATAGTGTTGGAGAAGATTTTTGTTCTGAACGAGTTCGGCCTATATAAATATAAAATTAGAAAAAACTGAAGAATATAGTAAGGGACTTGGGGTTAGCAAAATATTCTGCATAACATCTGGAAAAAGACTTTATTTCTTTTTTTAGCAAGAGAAATCTTTTATTTGCTGTACAGATATCCTAGGCCTTATGCATTTCCTTAATCCAAACATTTACAGGAGTAAAGATTAGAGGCTTTTTATCGACGCACAGTGGGAAAAAAAGATTTATTTTCTGGAAATAAAATGGACCCAACACAAATAAACCAATCTTGATAATTTTTTTTGGAGCTTACTAATAATTATAATCGCATACAGAATATAGGAAAATTGTACCGAAGTAAAAATATGTGAGATAAAGAGGTGAAAACTACCCCTGAAGTTAAAAAATTTGTCGAATACTTAAGTCAATAATTAAATTATTCAAACATAGTTAAAAAAATTATGTACAATGAATAAATATTAGTAAATAAGTGTTCATAGTGTCCTATTGTACATGAAATAATCCATTTCAGGTTATTCAAGGGGGTTGAAACTACCCTTAAAAGAGCTAATATACCCAAAAGTTTTGGTATTTTTTGTAAAAATATTTTTGTTGTTTGCTTTATAACAATAAACATGTATTATGCAATAGCAAACGTTTAAAAAAAATTATATTACATTAGGGGAGAAAACAACCCCTAAAATAAAAAAAAATGCAGCAGATCCCTACTTTATTACCAAAATTGATTAAAATTTTTTTGTGATTATTATATATTTGAGAGTATTAAATGAAAAAATTTTGGATGTTTGCATGAGCAGAAAAAAATTAATTTAAATATTTTTAGGGGTGTAAACTACCCTCAAATAAGCTCAATTGAATACAATTTTATATATACATCATATAAACTTGTTCTTGTTTGCTGAGTGAGAATGATTCGTTATCACACAATATTTTCCATACATAAGAAATTTTCACACATAAAGGGTGAAAACAACCCCTAAAATTCGATGAAAGCAGCAAATACTTTCTTCATTACCAATGTTATTGGAATTTTTCTATAACCATTATAAATAAGAAAATATTGTAAGGGACAATTTCTCAAGTTTACCTGTACACAATTGATGATTCACATTAGTAAGTTCAAGGGTGCAAACTACCCCTGAATAAGCTCATGTGAATGAAATTTTAGAGAAAGTCCGGGTTCAGGACTAAGGTGCCCGTGGCTGATCGCGGTCGCAGGATCTACCCTGTTTTATTCTATGCATTTTGACCCCCTGAACACGATTTGCACGGGTGGTTAGCTTGAATTTTTACCTATTAATTGTTATTAACAAATTTGTGTTAACTATTAAAAAATGCAGTTTTTTTCTCCAAAAAAATTTGTTTATATTCTTCATGCAATCTTAAATATAAAGTTATACATGAAGTATATTCGTAAACTGCTTAGATTCGGAGATAAAAATTCAACAATTTCGAAAAATCGCTATTTTTGACAATTTTGACTTATTATCACTCAGTCATTTTTTGTCCTATAATGATGTATTATGGCCTTAATTGTTTCTCAAAGGACACAGTTTGAGATAAAAAAAAGATTTCCAGTCCTACTCCAATATACAGTTGTGCTACAGAGAAAAAACGGAAGTGTGTTTTTCATGTTCGCGCACAACGTCGGTATGAATCTGGGTACTTGAAGTTTTCCATATCGAATTCAGACATTCACCGATCCAGCAAACACATTTTTCCCAACTTTTAACAGTAGTTTGACCATTTACACAAATGTATGTCTTACAAAAAATATTGCCAAACCTACTAATACGACAAATATAAGCAATGAATAATGAATAAATTTACCTTTGTCACAACTGAAGAAATCAATGATAGTATTTATTTTTACACGTGTTATTCATCTTACAAGAACAAAATAAAATGCATGATATTTCAGCTTGTACACAGCGGCATAACTTGTTAACGCAACTTTTACAATTACAGTTAGGTATAAGTTCACTGACGGGTGGAAGTATATTTTTAACTTTTACCGGTACAAGTAAATTATTGCATATTTTAAATCCATACTTGGTGGCATCTAAATTAATAACGTTGTTGTCTAAACATTTGGTTTGCGTATATACGACGTAGAAAGCTCTCAATATATGTAACTTTATTGTGTCACTAGTTGGAGGTTAATTTTCTAAAACTTCTGGCTTCTTAAAATAACTTCGCAGTATTAATTCATTCAAATTTTTACAATCAGAATTTTTTTTTATCACCTGTATCAAATATTGTTCAGCCTTTTCCAAGCTTCTCGTAATATTCGATTCTGACAAATCTATTGGACCAAAATTTTGTTAAAGTCTTTAAAAATTCATACGTATCAGGAGTGATAATAATTTATAAAATACCTTGAGCAAATTCTAGTAAATACTCTTTAGGCTCTGCTTGGAGTGCTGCTAATTTGGTTCCTACTTTACTTGTGTAATCTGCACCGGTTATATGATACAGTGCAGGTAAAACAGAACAAAACTTTGTACCGTAATGGATTGATAATATGTACAAAGGAATATTTCTTATTGTACTTCCAGAACCCGCTCTTACCCACATTATCTGAAATATATATAGATATATATATATGTATTAGAATAAGCTCTTATTAAAGGATCAATTACGTATAATGCGTTTCAAACAATCTTCACATGCATCGAACATGTACTAATAGTAAAAATTCACGTGTATTCATCATTTATTAAGAAGCATATTTATTAAATTATTATTATAATGTCCATACCTGAAGACCAATTTTCTGGAATTTCTTCCAAAAGTAAATGAGTAAAACAATAATGTCTATGTCTGAGGATAAAACATACACATTTTTATAGCCTTGGAGTACATCGTGATGAGCGTGAACGATAATCTTTATGTCAGCTTCTTCTATATCGATGCGTTGCAGTGTTTGTAAAGAAATTTCCGAAGATCGTAAATTGAGAGCTGTACATTGAGTATCATTAGCTGTGCTAAAAATCAGTTCAAGTCCATCAAACATGTTTAGATGACTTGTGATAAACGGTGAAGAACTCGTGATATTATAACATATTATACTAGTTGATGTACATCTACGTAAATGCTCTGATGCTTTAATAGATTTATCAAAATAAGAGTCGAAAACGAAATCGATTCGCTTTGTATTCTGCATTCTAGTTACATATTTAACATGATTACAAAAAGCTAAACCTATTTCTTCAAAACAACTTAATCCTTTCCAAGAAATTTTTCGTAAAATGAGCATCACATCAAGTAACAAATAGGTTTCGATATCATTTTCTTCCAATTTAATTTCATCCCTAATTAATTTTTCTTCCAATTTTCTTACTAATGCGCTTTTATCATTTTCTTTTTTTAATAAATCATCTTTTTCAAATAATTTGTTTTTGTGCGTTAATTTATAAGAAAAAAGCGTGGACAACGGATAATGACGCTCATTCGCTAACGCTATTATTCTACACATCTCACTTGTCAAATTTTGTTGTTTATTTCCTTTTTTATTTTTACAGTCTGGTATAAAATTCAAAGGGGGTAGATTGTTCCTGTGAATAGTCGCTGAAAAAGTTTTAATTTTATCAATAAAGCGTTCTTTCTTAAAAATTTTGTACAACTTAATTCCTTTTTCAAACGTATTTAAAATCTCTTCTGTAACTTCAAGATTCACACATACTTCAGTAACTATGTTGCGCAAAACAGAAGTTCCAAGAAAGAGATTAATTTTTTTTCTTGTAAGAAATTTAATATTTTAGAAACGGCTTCTTCCGATTTCTGTGTACTAGCTACAGAGTGTTCGTGCTGATGAATCAATTCGTCTTTATCTGTGCAATACGTAGCTTCTTTAAAAAAATTAGAAATAGTTAAAAACTCATAATGAGTTATATTCCAACTAGTAAATGATTCTTTGTTCTGTGTAAAACCCTTAACACCACCCTTTCTTTTGGCTTCTCGATTAATGGACTGCTCTAGACCCATGTCTGAGCCAACAGAAGTGAATGGAACATCTGACCGTTTTACGGTAAATCGACCATTCATAAATTGCATGTGTACATCGTTAGCATCTTCTTCTAACTTCAGCATGTCTTCAATGTATAACCAGCACCACCTGGAATAATTTACTCTGTCCATAACAAAAAAAACTGGCATTAATTTTTTTACCGTATGCAAATTCAGAAGCCAATCTCCTGCACGGTCGGCTCTTATTGAATCATTCAACAGGCTAATCAGTATTAAAACATTGTTCCAATATTTGAAAATTTGTGACTCTTGACTCCTGTTTACTAAAAATTTTGAATATCATTCAACAGGTTGGAGCAATCTTTCGTAAATTATTTTAAAATGAATCGAGATTTATTAAAATTATCAGTTTGGAAATTTTTTTGCTGTAGATTCACAAATACTAATTCATGTTCATACTTTTTTAATTTTTCTTTATGAAAAAACGCTATCAACTGAAGTCTTCTAAGAGCCTCAAATACGTAATTAAAGGCTTTTACACATCTTGAATAGTATGCTCTATTTAATATTTGCTCAGTCACACAAGGTCCAAATAAACTTGTTTCTACAAATATTATGTCTACACCAGAATGCTTTAAATACTTTCCAATGCAACAAATTAAAATTTTCGCGATATGAAATGATACTAAAAATAATTTAATATTTTGAAATTCAACTTGATTTTCCAAAACTATTTGTCGAGCTATTTTATAAACGCCCTCATCACAAGCGACTGGCAAAAAGTTTTGGTGTAATTGGGTAATAATATTTTTAAAATTGCAAGATGAAGTATATACAGTTGCGTGATCTGTTACTGGAGCGGGAATGACAGGTAAAAATCCAATTTTTTGTTTACTTCTTGTATCTACAGTGAGAATAGAGTTAAAAGCATTCCAGGTAGGTACTTGTTGATATGAGTTCTGTGGATTGATCTCTTTCCCTCATTCTGAAAACTCAAGACGCGACAAAAACCATGCGAGATCCATTTCGTATAATTCATGACTGTAATTTTTTACTGATAATGGCGCACATTTGCTGTTTCGTATGTAATCTAAGGGTATGTCGACGTTGATTTATTGAAATTTTTAATTTCCTGGAATTTAAGTTTTACCGTAAAAGAACATGCATTTTTATCCATCGGAACTGTTGATGGTTTTTTTAAAATTATGTTGTTGTCTGTTTGATATCAAACTAGAATTGTATCATGTGTTGACTGTAAACCAGAGATTGTCGATTCATTACAATCGAAATTATCAAAAGCTGCTGTTTCGTAACATTCAGCATCAAAATTACTTGGTAAT
Source organism: Copidosoma aretas (assembly GCA_030522625.1). Classification (NCBI taxonomy): domain Eukaryota; kingdom Metazoa; phylum Arthropoda; class Insecta; order Hymenoptera; family Encyrtidae; genus Copidosoma; species Copidosoma aretas. Next base: position 9,536 of record JAPYYV010026256.1, read on the forward strand.
GGTACATTGTCAGTCGTGCAACTGATTATATACGTCGCTAATCTTGTTCTAATTCTCAATATTTCATTATAAGATATCGAAAGGCCTAGGTGATTCAATACATTCATCACAGTTTTACTTTGAGTAGTATTATGTACGAATAGGCCGACAAGTGTATGCATAGGAGTTTTTTTCTGAACAATAAAAACACATTTGCTAAAATAAACTTTTAGTACGAAGTAACTTGATTTTATTTGCTGTACTTGATTTGAAATAATCGGCAATCTCTTTTTTCTGAAGTTCATTATAATCCACATCGAATAATTTTGAAAAAAATAGAATAAACGGTTCTGGAATTTTCGAGTTATTCCATGAAAATTGTAAATCACTACTATCACAAAATTTATCATCCAACTCAAAATCGATGGATTTTAGAGAATTTTTCAACGTTTGTGCACAATCTACGATTGAATTTCGGTCATAGTAATTAGCAACAATAGTATCGCTATCAAATTTAAAAAACAGCTCCGAACCATTCACACGCTTAGAATAAACAAAAGCAATTTTGTTTTCAAAATAATCGATCAATTGTGATTTTATTTATGATGTTTTGATTGAGTGCTCTAAATTATACTTTTTTGTTATAATTTACGATACTTGTGTTAAAGAAAATACTTCTCCAGAATTGATTCGTAATTCAAGCGATTTAATGGTATCAATAATAGGGGTATCATTTGAACACAACGCATTATTTGATAAATCATCGACATTTTCAGATTGCTGATATTTTTGTTCGTAAGCACGCATGCAATTTGCATGAAACTTTAATCTTGATGCAATAACATTTTTACCTGTATTTAATAATGATGTTCTTGTAAACACATCATCTTTAAAAAATCGAGTTGCTTTTAAGAAATTTTCTGATCTCTCTTCATTTTCTAAAACTTGCAAACACTCGAAATTTCTTTTGTTTTTATCACAAATTATGCAAGAATCGGCAGTATTTACGTCTGAAAATCTCTTTGACTGACGAAAATTATCTACTGACACATTTATGTGACTGTTCTCTGCATTTTGTTCCTCAATCTGTTGTTTTATTAACTTCTTATACTCTTCCAGGCTCTTTTTATGAGTGTACGCTTTATAACAATCATTATCTACATGATAATGGAATACATCTAGTAGAAAAACATAACTATTACTTATGTAGGTATATTATAAATTAAAAGAAGTATACTCTCGAAGCTAAGTTAATAATGAAAAAAATATACATAAAAACAATAATTGAAACTGAATTATTGCATAAAAAGAACAAGGTAATATATTAATTCCCACTCAAGGTACCACCTCGACTTTGCGCTGACAAAAGTACTGTTTCGGCGTCGCGGGGAGAAAGGTGCTTAATATCGCAGCGCTGCGACGGAAGGCAAGATCTTGGCGAAGCAGAGAATGGTACTCACGCGGAGCCACTGTAAAATAGCTGCACCTCTTTTTTGAAAAAAACAAAATGATTACAGATTTGAGAGATAATGAAAATGTTTCGGATACCTATCTGTGTACAAAAACTAACCAATTATTAATTTCCTTATTCAAGATATAATTATTTTTCTGTGGTTCCGAAATAGTACCTTTCTCTGCTCCGCCGATGTTGTACCTTTTTTCCGCCGCGCCGAGATATTACTTTTTGCAGAGAATAACAGAGACAGTAGCTTTTTCATATTCTGTGCAAAATCGAAATAGTACCTTATTCTTCCCAGGTAACGAAATACCATTACGAATTTCACAATAGGATCCAATAAAACGGAATGAAAACGTATAATTTATTATTACTTGAGGAAGCAAGAGACAGACGGAACATTACTGATTCAGTATGATTTCAAACGAAAATATCTCACCGTTCAAATGCAACGAATTCAATTCATCAGAAACAATATCCTTCCTCAGTAGCAGCGTATCTCAATTTCTCTCTCCTATTGTCTGTACTCGCCGCCTCAACGTTTCTTTTTCTCTTTTCGCAAATAATGCATAAAGCACTGTTAAAATGAAACTCACTATCACACATCGTAAGTTGAATTATTTCACTTTTGTACAAATCATTATGAATGTAAATGTACTAATGCCCTGTATACACTGCGTTTTTTCAATGACTTGCACTTACCTATGTGTTCATGCGAGTTAATCAGCTGTTTATTTCATGCTTTCGCTTGTTTTTAGAAAACGACAAATGAGCATCGCTAGCAAATACTAATTACAGCGCGAAAATTTCAAATTTTGTAATTCAAAAATATTACATCATAAACTTTGATTTTTGAGTATACCTTGTAAGTGTACTCGATTGCTATGCATTATTATTATTATTATTATTATTATTATTATTTATTTTGACATACAAATTTGTTTAAAATAAAATAGAGTTATAACTTACATTGTATTTTATTTAATTGAAATGGTATAACACGCATTATTATGAAAAAAAAAATTCGAAAAAGTGACTAATTTGTTTATGTTTTACAAAATTGTTTGAAACTTTTGGCAATATTTTTTGTAAGACATACATTTGTGTAAATGGTCAAACTACTGTTAAAAGTTGTACCGACGTTGTGCGCGAACATGAAAAACACACTTCCGTTTTTTCTCTGTAGCACAACTGTATCTTGGAGTAGGACTGCAAATCTTTTTTTATCTCAAACTGTGTACTTTGAGAAACAATTAAGGCCATAATACATCATTATAGGACAAAAAATGACTGAGTAATAACAAGTCAAAATTGTCAAAAATCGCGATTTTTCGAACTTGATGAATTTTTATCTCCGAATCTAAGCATTTAACGAACATACTTTACATGAAACTTTATGTTTGAAATTGCATGAAGAATACAAACTAATTTTTTTTGGAGCAAAAACTGCATTTTTTAATGGTTCACACAAATTTATTAATTACAATTGAAAGGTGAAAATTCAAGCTATCCACCCGTGCAAATCGTGTTCAGGGGGTCAAAATGCATAGAATAAAACAGGGTGGATCCTGCGACCTCGATCAGCCACGGGCACCTTAGTCCTGAACCCGGACTAAGATGTTTTATGAAAACTTTCTCCCGTTTACTGAATAAAATGAATTCACTTGGAAACATTATTTTACCAAAATAAAAAATAATCACTCGTAAGGGGTGAAAACAACCCCTAAAATTTGGTGACTAAAGGAAATACTTACCTTATTACCAACCTTGATGGAAATTTTTTTTAATTATCATTATAAATTAGAGAATATTTCAAGAAAACTTTTCTACTGTTTTATTATACCCAACGAAATCGGTTATGTTTGGCTATTCCAATAATAAACCATTAGTTTTTGGTTTACATCTGTTTACTAAATGCAAAGATACACCGCAACTTTTGGTGAAAAAATATTATTCTGCTGTGAAAGCCTACCGTAAATTGGCTGTATTTAACAAGCTTTTTATCGTCTTTCTTATGTGTACATGGTCTGAATTTTCTTTTACTCAAATACACATTGATATCAAAATTTTCTTCTACAACTAAGAAAAATTCAATTAAAAAAATAAGAAAATTTCATATGTATTCGAATATACGTTCCTTTACAAGGGTGTCTTATTGTGAAGTTGGCTACAAGCTAAATATTGTATAGTGTATTTCAGATAGGCATGCTTTTTAAACAGTGCTGCCAACACTACTTAACCAAGTGATATTGGCTGCAGGTGTTTTATGTGTTCACAGTTACGTGTCCAAAAAGGACACTAGCATGCGGTGAATTAAAGTATGTTAACAACGTTAATATCTTCAACACAAGCTACTTTTTGTTAAAAACTTGCAATGTTAATACTTAAAATTGCTAGTCCAATTATCAAAGCTTTAATTGCATTTATAAACGAGTTGTATTTATTATTATGAAATCATTGTAAACAGAATAGAAAAAAATTGACAAAAGCCGTTTTTCTAATTGTTAAAAGGAACAAAAAACAAATTAAAAACGACTCATTCAATAACAAAAAAAATAGTATTTAAAAACTTATACTTCTACAAGAAGTCGTTATATCTACATAAAAATTTTCTTTAAACACAAATAAAAGATCAGGTACAGGTATTTTGAAAATTCCTAATTATTCTGCAATTTGTGAATAATACATATAAGTAGTAACTGAATTCATAAACATTTAAGGATTGTTTTCTCTTCTCAGGTCATATTCTTGTTTAAATAACTATATCGTTTAGTGAAATAAAATCCATTTCGATTTTACAAACAACTAACTTTCGTTACGATTCTTTAAAATTTAGTGTGTGGTAGCTTCATGGAGTGTAGTTTCAACCCCCTTAAACTTACCAATTAATTAGCCAACGTTTATTCGTATACATTTAAAATTTTTTTATTTTTTTAATTGAATTTTTCTTAGTTGTAGAAAAAAATTTTGATATCAATATGTATTTAAGTAAAAGAAAATTCAGACCATGTACACTGAAGAAAGACGATAAAAAGCTTGTTAAATACAGCCAATTTACGGTAGGCAGAATAGTATTTTTTCACCAAAAGTTGCGCTGTATCTTTGCATTTAGTAAATACATGTAAACCAAAAACTAATAGTTTATTATTAGAATAGCCAAGCATAACTGATTTTGTTAGTGTATAATAAGACAGTAGAAAATTTTTCTTGAAATATTCTCTAATTTATAATGATAATTAAAAAAAATTCCATCAAGGTTGGTAATAAGGTAAGTATCTCCTTCATTCATCAAATTTTAGGGGTTGTTTTCACCCCTTACGAGTGATTATTTTTCATTTCGGTAAAATAATGTTTCCAAGTGAATTCATTTTATTCAGTAAACGAAAGAAAGTTTTCATAAAACATCTCTAAAATTTTATTCACAGGAGCTTATTCAGGGGTAGTTTACAATCTTGAACTTGCTGATGTGAATTATCAATTGTGTACAGGTAACCTTCAGAAATTGTCCCTTCCAATATTCTCTTATTTATAATGGTTATAGAAAAAGACACTGTATAACATTGGTAATGAAGAAAGTATTTGCTGCTTTCATCGAATTTTAGGGGTTGTTTTCACCCTTCATGGGTGAAAATTTCTTATGTATGAAAAATATTGTGTGATAACGAATCATTCTTACTTAGCAAACAAGAACAAGTTTTTATGATGTATCTATGAAATTGTATTCATTTGAGCTTATTTAAGGGTAGTTTACACCCCTAAAAATATTTAAATTAATTTTTTTTTGCTCATGCAAATTTCCGAAAGTTTTTCTTTTAATACTCTCAAATATATAATTATCACAAAAAAATTTAAATCAATTTTGGTAATAAAGTAGGGATCTGCTGCATTTTTTTCTATTTTAGGGGTTGTTTTCTCCCCTAATGTTATATAATTTTTTTTAAACGTTTGCTATTGCATAATACATGTTTATTGTTATAAAGCAAACAAAATAAATATTTTTACAAAAAATACCAAAACTTTTGGGTTATTAGCTCTTTTAAGGGTAGTTTCAACCCCCTTAAATAACCTGAAATGGATTATTTCATGTACAATAGGACACTATAAATACTTCTTTACCAATATTCATCAATTGTATATAATTTTTTTATCAATGTTCGAATAATTCAATTATTGACTTAAGTATTCGACAAATTTTTCAACTTTAGGGGTAGTTTTCACCCCCTTATCTCACATATTTTGACTTCGGTACAATTTTTGACTTCGGTACAATTTTCCTATATTCTGTATGCAATTATCAGTAAGCTCAAAAAAAAATTATCAAGATTCGTTCATTTGTGTTGGGTCCGTTTTATTTCCAGAAAAAAAAATCCTTTTTTCCCACTGTGCGACGTTTCTACTTGGAGTCTGATAATGGTACTTTTACACATCACTAATGAGTTAACCTCTATACCAATAGGCTATTTCGTAGCTATGCAAGAGACGTATGACTCATTAAAGCCGGTGTTTGAAAAATAATTTATACCGAACACAACAGACAGATTAGCAGAGATCTAACGATTCTCACAATTCTTTTGGGACAGCAAGACATTTATGCTTGTCGTCCCTATGGAATAGTTTGGATCGTAAAAAACAGAAAAACCGTAATTGGCCTGCTAGAATCTCTTTAGTTCCTGGCTCTAAGAATATTCTCAACGATCACCTTGTATCACGTACAAAAGTTCTTCTTTCTCCACTGCTTATAAAGCTTGTCCTAATGAAAAAATTTTTAAAGGCATTGGACAAAGATGAAACCATTTTCATGTTCATCCAAAAAAGGTTTGAAAAATATCAGAAGCTAAACTTAAAGAAGGAATCTTTGACGGGCCCGTAATACGGAAGCTTCTGCTCGACAAAATGTTTATTTATAATGAAAGTCGATAAAAGAACTGCTTGGCTTGGTTTCAAAAATGTGGTGGATAATTTTGTCTGTCAATAAAAAGTTTTCGAATTACAAGAAATAAATAAACTGCTAACAGACTATAAAAAACTTGGTTGCCTAATTAACTCAATGAGTTCGGTATCCTAGGAGGAGTTAAATGTCGAATTGTAATTGGCAAGGAGATTCACGTTGAAAAGCACCTCGAATTGTGAGAGGCAAAGTGACCTACATTGAGTAAACACCGTGAATCGTATGAGGCAAGGGGACTCTCGTGAACCTCTCCCCCCTCCCCCTCCGAAGAAAAAACCTCAACATCAAAAAACGTAACGCTATAGGGTACTTCGGGGGCCTTCGAAGTATATATGGATATATGCGTGTACCACTTCTCTGTTATCATATGCAAGCCTAGTAATAGCTTCCTAAAATAATTGACGAGTATCTAATGCACTTATATTTTGACCCGTAAATATTTTTTAAATCAGAATTATGTCCTTATGCCGTCAACTTAATATATAAATTTAATATATGACACTTTTCACACACATTCTTTTTATTTTTAACAAAATAATACACTACTAATGTTAATAACTCATAATACTTGACTTTATTGATTTATTTTTTTAAAACTATTATTTGTTCTAAAACAACCATCGCATGTCATAAATATTCGATTCTTTTGTTTCCGCAGATTACTTATCCACTCTGTACTGTTGCTCATACGCCACGACTGCCAGAACATTGTATCGAATATGTTAAGGTTATTATGTGGCCAAAGGAAAATCCATTTGATTGTTACATTGATGGCGATGATCCACAACATTTAAACTGGATATATGAAAAATCAAATGACAGAGCTGCATTTTTTGGTATTCATGGAGTAACTTATCGCCTCGTTCAAGGCGTCGTAAAGAATATTATACCAGCTGTCGCATCCACGAACGCAGTTATTGCATCCATGTGCTGTACAGAAGCTTTTAAAATAGCAACGAGTTGTAGTGCATCTTTAAATAATTATATGGTTAGTATTTGATAAGATTTTCTTGCAAATCATGTTTGGCTATTGAAACTAGAACAAGTTAAAATCATCCGTCTGGTTACATTAACTAATTACGCAAAATCATTTTAAGTGTAATAAGTAAAGCTGAGTTTACATCTAGAATACAGTAACAAAAACTAGTGAATTTTAAAAATACTTGTGATGGTTTAAACCTCCAGCTCAAGTACAGCTCAATAAAACATTTTACTAAGTGTTATTTTCATTTACTGTATTTCTAACTAGAACTTGAAAACTTATTTTTGACCTTAATTTTTTTCCTACACTCTTTTCTTTTTTAAAAAAAACGATAAAAGTCTGTAGTTAAAAAAAATTTTACAAGACCTATAAATGTAAACCAAAACAATATATTGACCCTATGCTCGTATATGGGCCATTCTACGAAAAACGGCATATTTCTGAGGCTGAAATGGACAAAGGCTTGAAAGAAGATTTTGATCGATCTAATATTTTTTTCGCGTTGTTTGTGACCGGAGTAAGTTATAATTTCTTGGGTCCAGCTATATCTGCTCATGAAAGAGTTTTACCTGAATATATATAATGGGTTACGTTACGGGCTTTCGTGAAATCGTCTTAAAATCAAGATTACGGAGCTCTGAATAAAAATTCAACTTCACTCTTGTACTTTATATCATGTACTTATCATCTTTACTTGAATACGTCCAAGTCGATGATTCAACTATACGTGAGGATACACGACACTTTTGTACCATTACGGGTTTTTACAATATCGTCATAAAACTGTAATTGCCACGCACCACATGATGATTAAACGTCACCCATGCACTCATATTATATACATTAACCATCTACATACGTGCGCTTTACAATCCGAGTCGGTAATTCAACGATACGCACAAAATACTTCGATTTATGTACCATTACGGGCTCTGAGCAAAAAAACGGACTGGTACGGGCTCTGAGAAAATTGTCTTAAAATCGAGATTACGGCGCTCTAAATGAAAACTACACTTCGCCCTTGCACTTATATGAAGAACTTTTTACCGACCATCATAGCCACACCATTCGAGTCGATCCAACAACCCTACGCGAAGATATACTACATTTTGCGCCGTTACGGGCTCTGAGATTTTATTTTGGGGACACTGACTTGGCGAGTTTGCAAGCCTGTTGCACTGGTAAATCGCAATAGGATTAATTTAAAAAATTTATGTAATACACTCGAGGTCTGTGGAGTACAAAACGTTCAAATTGGGTCGCCCAAGTTCAAAGATATCAACGTGCAAGAGAATTTTCCGTGCAAATCTAGAATTTGTCAGATTTGGGTCCCGCAACTTTACCAGAATCCCAGTCTTATATACAATCTTTTTCGGCTCTGAAAAGTGCATGAAAATGTTGCTTACATCAAGACCGTTGAAATTATGTGCCGCAGAAAAAATATAAAAGCCGTAAGTAGCTTTAAGGGGTCGTCAAAAGTGAAAATTTGGGAGTGGGACACAAGCCTGTACCGCTAATTTAGCCCATTTTTTTCGTGTAAAACTAAAACAATACACTTTTTTGATCTTATTTATGTTGTACCATCAGCAAAAAAACACTATTTATGAATTAAAAAAGTTTCTAGATCGAAATCTCATTGCGCGACTTTGTAATCGAATGGGACATAAAATAGACCGTTTTTGGTAGAATGACCCATATATGAAGAATAACGAATCTTTTTAACATGCACACTGAGGAAACTATGCGGCACGTATAGGCTAGGTGCACGTAGACTCGCGCGCCACCTCATGGTTAGATGTGGCATCCACACGGTGATCAAAATACGTGGATTGATATGGTTGACTGCTGTAAATAATTTCTATTTAAGAAATGAGATTCTTTCTGGTAGGTAA
>JAPYYV010026266.1:0-25682 GCA_030522625.1 Copidosoma aretas
TATTAGTTAATGATCCGAGAGAAGAGTCGCGCCGCAAGAGTACCTATCGCGTTGTTGGTCCGCCGTAGACTCCCTGTTCCTTCCTTCCTAGCTAGCTCCTTCCTCTCTTCCGCTGCCACTCTGTGGTGGGCCCCCGACAGAGGGGGGCGCATGGCCACATGGCTACGCTATTGTACATGACAATCGCTTCTATTTTTCAAAAAATGAGATTAAAAAAAAAAAAAAAACGTATCCCTTTTTTTTTCATACAGAAAACGTAAAAAAAATTCCATCCGAATCGACGATGAGGTCATTTTTTGTCAAAATTTGTCCGGATTGTAAAAGAACGTCCCATATGGGAAATTTAAAATGGCTGATCCAATATGGCGGATATAAATAAAAAGTTAACAACTTATATTTTTTCAAATCTTATCCTATTCTGCATTTGTTTATACTTTAATGTTGTCCCTGAGGATTTTAAGTTTGAGTGCCTAGTTTGTAAAAAATGACAAAGTTTTGAAAATGACAAAAATTACTATATACACCCATAATTTTTTATTTTTCTCAAGTATTAGGCTATATTCAATTTTTGATGTAATTTTATAAGGTTCTGAAAGTTGCTGAATCAAAATTTGTAGTCGGATATGGAACATTCAAAACGGCGAATCTAATATGACAGACAAATAAAAAGTTTTGTACTTTTGAAATAATAAAATAATATATTTTACACAAAATCTCAAAAATGAATATATTTGTGATATTTTTTTGCGTAAGCAAACGGTAAAAAAATTGCTAGGTTTCAGAATTAATTAAATACACTGAATTCAGCTATATTTCTATTTTTGTTAATAGGTGGGGAAACTTAATATTGTACGTTGTATATTAGTGTCCTAGAAGCTACCTAGTCAAAATTTTCAGTGTAATATGACAAATATAAAATAAGATATCCTTTTGATTTTATGTTTTGGAAAATATTCTCTATAATTTTATTTACAACTTTCGTATACAGTATAATTAATAATTATTTTATTTATAAAATTAAGACAAACTCTTTGCTATTGCCGAAATTAGAGAATCTTTTTATTTATAATTTCTTGTTTGGTATTACTATAAAATCATGATTTTTCTGAATTTCAGGTATAGCAGGTTCGTACTGGAATCTATTATTAAGTTTTCTAGTCTATCTGTCACGGTCACCTTTTATGTAGTAGAAAACTCAAATTTTGGATTTTGTGGAGAATTCTTTGCCCCAATCATATAATGTTAAAATGGCTTTCGCTGGACCGTTTAATAGACTTAATCTAGCTGCCTCTTTTTTAGAAGTGCCTTCCATACCATCGCACGCATTTTTTCCATGAGCAATCACGTGACACTGCTATACAGCTTTGATACCAAAGTCATCTTCGTAAATTATTAAATTTACGCTTTAAAAAATCTTTTTGAAATGTTGCTTACCTCCGTCACTAAAATATTTCATTAAACTAAGTTTTTTGAACTTTTCTTTCGAATAATTATAAAGCATCAACTGTGTATAGAATTGTGTAAACTGCAGCTTAATTGTGCTTTAAACTTTCAGACAAAAAAACCAGGCGTTTGTATGCCTTGATACGTTATTTAAATATGAGTAATACCAAAGTTTATAACATCCAACTCAAATGTATTTTATACTCTGATGATAAAAATATGCCTTCACAAGATATTTTCCAATACATAAACCAATTTATCTTATTTTAAATTTGTTATACTATACTGTAAATTTTGATTAAGTGGCTACTACGACACTAATATATAACTTACGAAATTAAGTTTACCCTCTTATTGAAAAAAACGGAATCATGGTTAAATTTAGTAAGTTTGATTAATTCTGAAACCAGGAAATTTTTTTTTGAACGTGTGCTTCAGCGAAAAAATATCACAAATGGAGTCATTTTAAGATTTTATGCTAAATACATTATTTTATCATTGCGAATTTCGAAGTTTTTATTTATAGCCGCCATATTGGATCCACCATTTGAAATTTTTCATATCTGACTACAAATTGAAATCTTTAAGCCACCATGTTTGATCTCAAATAAGGCCCCAAAGTATGAAAAAGTTAAAGTCCTTCGCTACATTTTACATTTTGTTTCAAGTCTTAAATTCAATTTTTGAGATGGATAGAGGAAGGGGGGGTAGATTGACAAAGAATTCCCTATATATATACACATATATTTCATATATGTATGTATTTATGTATAAATAAATATATAAATTTATGTATGAATGTATACATGTAGCTGTCAAAAGATCGTGTGCATATTACATGAGAACACATCTACGTCTTACTTTGTTGTATAATACCAAATACCAATTCGAAAAAGTGGAAACAGAGTCAAAAAATCATTCTTTTTTTTAGTAACTGCATAATATAATTATATCAAATTAAAATTTTTAAACAATTTCTTTGTATTAAAAAAAAAAGCTTTTACCAAAAAGGAAGTGTGTATTTATAAAATTTTAGGATTTTTTACAATCGTGAGGGAGGGGTCAATAATCAGAATTTTAGCGTTACCTAATGTATTCTTAGCTTCTCAGAACACTTAGTTTAATAATACTTTTATCAATGGTCATGTTAAAGAAAACCAGCTCAAAACACGTGTTGCTGGGCAGTATGATACGATGCTATTTCACTAAATTGCTGCACAATTTATTTCTTTTTAAAATTTATAACTAATATTTTGTACTCTTGTTCTTGAAAATAAATGCGTGATAAATTTTAAAAGTTTCTGATTTTCAGAAATTCTTAACACTTTTAGAAATTGTCGTTTCGATTTTCATGTTAGACTTTTTTCGGAAATATCCAACTTATCAAGTATTGACAAATACTGTAAGAAACTTTACAGTATGGGGAACGTCTGAAAATTGTTTGGTCCTGATTTTTTGAGTATTCTTTCAGAACTTCATATTAAACGTAAATTTGAGATCTAGCGCCCTAAATAAGTTCGGAGTTACGCAAAAACCTACTATACGAATAATAAATTTCTTGATCTTTCAACGATAACCATCTGATCACTAATTGTTTTGGGAAAAATAGAATTTTATAGCATAAAATTTTTTTACTATTTACATATCGATATTTGACTCCATTAGACACCTTTAACATGTTGAAGGAATTACTTAACTTGTGAGTTCCGACCAATACAGAGCTTCGTTCATGTAAATGCAAGAATTTATGTATCACCTAAACTACGTAAGCATGTATTAGCAATTTACCTTCGACCGTCATTTAAAAAATAGATTTGCAGGTAAAAGCATCTTATTTTTTAAAACACTGTGTGCGAGGCCTAACTTTAGAGTTATTTGTTGTGGCTCCTAAAAAGCTTGATTCACGGACTCTCGCGCAGCTCGTACTACACACTTTTACGGAAACGTGTAATTAAGGCTTTAGAGTCACAACAAAGTCGATTTTCCCGGGCATGTTGTGTTAAAAATAGTAGACGCTATACCTACAAGATAGAACGCCACTTACGGGCGCGCGTTAGAGCACGCACTTGCTAGAGCTAGCCTTTTATGTTGCATCTTGTTTAATTATAATACAGTTAAAGATAATATTTCTCCAACATTTACACAATGATTGAACTTAAACATATCAAATTATTTTTGGATTCCTAAACGAGAAGTATTTTTATCTTTAGAATGCTAGTTTTTACAGTAAAGAATAGTGAGTTTACTTAAGTGCTACGTAAGCAATCATATATCTTTTTCCAATCTTCTAGTCATGAAATCTGGATTCATTTGTAATAGATATAAATTAAATGATGTTATTAAAACTTTTAATGATATCCATTTTATACCATCAAAAAATTTACACTTGCATGATAAAATATTAATATAATGGATGCTCAACTTTCAGTATAATGTAATTTTTCAGATTGGACAAGAGACTACGTAGCAGGACCAAGCCCTAAATCTGTTGAAGAATATCATGCCGCTGCAGAAAAATATAATTTACATCCTAAAGAATATAAATTACATTCTGAAGATGAATATTATGGCATAGGAGATTATCCTAAACTACCATTCAAAGGAGTAGTTACGCGGGATCCTTATTACCCTTATGATCTACCTGAATACAGGAGAAATTTCAATGAGCCCGTAAGTTAACTTCAATAGATCATTGTTATATTACCTCATTTGATTATACATTTATAGAATCACTCGAGGAGACTTTTCTGCTGCTCTTTTCTCAATTAACCCCTTTTTTTGGGAAAGAGATATCCAGATTTTCAATTTATCAATAAAGATAACGCTTTTTTTCGCGAACGAAATAGCCCTTTTTCTGTTGATTAATTAAAATAGCCCCCTTTTTTAAGAATAAGATAGCCCTTTATTACGCAAATTTTTTGTTAACCCCTTTTTAATCGCGTTCAAAGATAGTCCCCTTTTCAGTCGTGTTTAAAAGATAGCCCCTTTTTTTAACATGATTTCATAGATCTTCCCTTCCCAGTTGCTTCATCGAGATAGAACCCTCCTTGTTCCTCCATACTGACAATATATAAAAAGTGAACGTTTTTCAGCATTGATTCTTATCAGTTTTATTACTTGCACGAATAAAAACTATTTCTGCAAATTCTCTAGTGAACTTACAAGAATCTACATCTAATGTACTCGTGCTTTAAAAGTCAAATTTATGATTAAGTTTTTTAGAGTTTGCTGCCAACGCAGAAATCTCAGAAGACTTCTTGTTATTACATATGTTTTCTCACAGTCTCTGTGGCTTGATCTGTCGTACACAGTACCAGTTGCAGTTTTTGAATAGAATTCTTCCAAATTTGAAGGTGTTTTCAAATCAGTCGATGCGGGCTTCACCTGACCTATTTAATGCTGCAATGTGACCGCATCACAAAATTAGAGCCAGTATTGGTACTGTCTATAAACTGTTACAAGGCCAAAGCTGAATTGTGACTATATGTAACAAAATGATTTATACATACTCGTATATAGTATCACCAAAACACAACAAAACTCTGGTACACCCCAACGTTTGAACACTTGAATGATGACATTGTAGTATCATGATATGATGTGATAAAAATTGTCAAATCGAGACATGTCGTAAGTGCTATTACACCCAGAAGCCAATTAGAAAATTTGTCAAGTGTCGAAAATGTTACCTCTGTAAAAACACACTTTTACCTACTCATAGGCCTTTCTCATAAACATTGGCTGACATGCCGTCTAAGACGTCATGCTTACATGCCACGCTTAACTCACCTGAATATATCCCATTTTATGACCAACTGTCAAGGAAGTATACCAACTGTACCATTCTTCAAAGTGCTTGGTGCTTCCGCTTTCTCATTTTGGGAGAACTGCTTAACCAAACCGCGAGAACAGTCGATCCTTGGCATAGGTGCGCTGCTAGCAGGATTTTGGATGAGCACTGTTCCCAGCTTTTCTCCACTTTGTACCTACAAAGTTGTCAGTGCCACCAATAGTATCAGGATATTCACATTAAACTAACCAATAAGAATCGTTTGATTTTGGCTTTACCCTAAGTGGTTCATTTTTTAAAGTCAGAATTAAATATAAATACATCATACACTTTAGAGCTACACTTAAACAAAATTGCGTGTGGCTGGCGTTCTATGGATAGATCAGCTGTGCAACGGTATGTCATAGTGCAGGAGAAGCGCCGAACCCTGTCTTAAGCATACACGCGAGCTTCAAGACTACACTGGAAAAAAGTTGGGTGCTACGCTCACCCAAAATCCCTCTAGCGGCTCGCCCAAGCTTTGGTTCGACTGCTCTCTCGGTTTGGGTGAGCAGTCCACCCAAGACGGGAAGGCAGTGAGCCGCTAGAGGGATTTTGGGTGAGCGTAGCACCTAACTTTTTTCCAGTGTAGAGGACTCTGGTCCGAGGCGCCGACTGCCCCGCTCGGCTCAGCTGCTACGCCACACTATGATCTAAAACGCTGATAGCGGAGATAATTTTGTCATGAATCAAATATATCTAGATAGAAAAATGGTTGAGGTATGATTTTTTTATTTTGAAGGTGATTAAATTGCGCATTAGGAAAAATTACAGCAGATTAAAAAAAAAAACTAACCTCAAAGTTTTAAGACTTCTGAGACTTTTTTCAGTAACGAGCAAGAATGGTTAAAAAAATTTCCTCGTTCGTTTCCAGAGTTAGTAAAATAAGTAGTTCCAGTAATTTAAGATAGAAATTGACGATAATTGAGTATTTTGAGAATATTTGCTTTTCAAACACAACTTTGAAACTAATATTTACATGAAATTCCAAAGTAATGTACAATAATTAGGCATTATCGTCCTGCAGATTGGCACAAACCTTTCTTCATCGCGTTATTATAATGTTTCACCGTACTTTATCTTCATTTAAAAACAGCTGATTCAAAATGGCGGAAAAAATTTTGACAGCGTTGATATAACGTGTAACAAAAAGATAAAATACCATTAATTTGAGTTTTGTTAAAATATATCCATTATGTTAAGAATAAAATACTACATCAGGAAGAACAATAAAAGATTTACGAAACAATAAAACTTAACCTACAAATTATTAAAGTATTCTGTATTTTTTTGGGGTGTAAAAACTCGTTTTGTCAAATTAATTTTTTGCTATGAATAATCTGGAATGCGTTTTCTATTGAGGTTACAATTGAATTTAATTTGACAAGGTCGCATTTTTAATTTTTGCGAAATACAACAAAACCTTAAATTTAAGTGTAACAATAAATTTTGAATTTTCATGAGTTACTGCCTTAATTGAGACCAGAAAATTCGTTTACAGAATAATTCAACTTTATTAGGAGGGAATTAAATCCCACATTTAGAATAATTCTATCCAAGTTTCGTATATATATAATTTGTTTTTGAAAATTTTAGGATTTGTAAATCTAATTTTAGTACTGTGGACTTCCTGTAGATTTGAGTCATACCTTATTATAATTTTTCACAACAGTAACTTGATTTGCATGACTGATTAGTCAAGTTACAGACAATATCTTATGCAAAAACTTATCATAGCTGTTTGATGGAAATCATTATAATTTTATAGTTGTAGTGAAGTTTAATTTTATTGTTATGATGTTGATAAAACTACGAGTATATCACAGGAATTTTTTATAAAAACACAGTTTTAAAAACGTATACTTTTTTGTTGATTGTATAAATAATGTGTAATCGTGTCTCGGAAACTTTGTAATTAAATAAGGCTCTCCAGCCCCTACATAGCACTCAATTTGTAATAAATTTTTAAGGTTTCCATATAATTTTAGTAATGAACATATATTACTGTACGAAGAGAGGTTAATTTATCAGTAATAAACAATTTGTTTTATAAAATTTACTGCATCGCATGTGCAAAAATTGCAATTTTTAGAAATCAACTGTTAAAAAATGACTTTTTCCTTGGTCTTTCATTCGATTTCCAATTTCCAAAGTTCCTTTCATTCCGTAAGCAATTTCAGATAGAGTAACCACTTAAAATTGTCAAAAATATTTGATGTTCCAGAAGTGAAGTGTAATTTTTTATAGAGGAATGGAAGTATTTTTATGATATACAAACATTCGCATCAAATTTCTCGCACATTAATTATTTTCGAAAAATTACGGAATTAACTTTGTTTAGAATTGTTTAAGGAATATAATGAACTTCTTGAATTACAAATCGTTTAAGGAACCTGGGACAAGATCATTTTTAATCAGTACATTCCTAGAAATCAAAATTTTGGCCTCAATGTAGTAAATTTTTCATAAGTTTTGTTCTTACTTATAAAGTACATACTATCTCTTTATTACCAAATCGCTTTGAGAACTATCTCTTTATCACCAAATCGCTATAAAAACTTTGAATATTCTATACAAATTTATAAGTACAATACACATGCTGGAAAACCTCCTATAAAAAACGAATAAAAATACCTAAGTTCTGTACAACACTTATGAATTTTTTAAAATACTCTATGTATAAATTCAGGTAAAAAATTGAACTCTTTTTCATCGGATTATATTTAGCGCTCCAAAAGTTATTCGTAATT
Organism: Copidosoma aretas; assembly: GCA_030522625.1. Taxonomy (NCBI): domain Eukaryota; kingdom Metazoa; phylum Arthropoda; class Insecta; order Hymenoptera; family Encyrtidae; genus Copidosoma; species Copidosoma aretas. Next base: position 8,023 of record JAPYYV010026266.1, read on the forward strand.
GTTTAAATAAGTAAACTCAATATAATCTTTTTAAATTAAATTACATTGTAATCTTAATAGAAAGTCACAGATTAATCGTAGCAAAAAATTAGTTTGACACGATTTTTTGATACCTAAAAAAATACAGAATACTCAAATAATTTGTAGGTTAAGTTTTATTGTTTCGTAAATCTTTTATTTTTCTTCCTGATGTAGTATTTTATTCTTAACATAATGGATATATTTTAACAAAACTCAAATTAACGGTATTTTATCTTTTTGTTACACGTTATATCAACGCTGTCAAAATTTTTTCCGCCATTTTGAATCAGCTATTTTTAAATGGAGATAAAGTACGGTTAAACATTATGTTAACGTGATGAAAAAACATTCGTGTCAATATGCAAGTCGATAATGCCTAATTATTGTACATTAGTTTAGAATTTAATGTAAATATTAGTTTTAAGGTTATGTTTGAAAATCAAATTTTCTAAAAATACTCAATTACCGTCAATTTCTATCCCAGATTCCTGGAGATACTTATTTTACCAACACCGGAAAAAAAGAGGAAATTTTTCCTACCCGTTCATGCTCATTACTGCAAATAGTCTCAGAAGTCTGACAAATTTGAGGTTAGGTTGTTTTTTTTTTCAATCCGCTGTAATTTTTCCTAATGCGCAATTTAATCGCCTAAAAAATAAAAAAATCAATATACCTCTACCATTTTTCTATCTAGATGTATTTAATTTATGACATTGTTATCTCCGCTTTCAGCGTTTCAGGTCGTAGTGCGCCACGCCGCCACAGTACACCCAAATAGAAATTGTTTGTTTGAAACTAGATAACTTCCGATTGCATGGTCCGATTCGAAAAATTTTATACAATATGAAGGGTTAGAATTGTAAATTGAAAGAAAATCGGTCCATAGTTGTGCAACAGCTATAAGGGGGGGAAGGGGTCAATAAAAACCGCTAAAATTCTATAAGATTATAAATAAACTCAATGGTATTATTCAATAATGTATTTTGTGCAATACATACACGGTCCGTTGAGAGCCAAATTAATTGATTTTTTAAAATCAATATAGATTACTCACATGCCAAAGCAAGTCCAATAATAATATTAGTCTAACTGGCTTGGCGGAGCGTAAGAAAAAGGTAGTCTCGTCCTAGATAGTCGGCAGAACTCTTTAGTATGGCTACGGCAACGATCTTACCCATAGACGCTTACAGCGCAGGATGGAATTTGCGCACTCATATGCTACATGCATGCATGGAGAACAAGCGTGTGTGCAATGAATGCGAAACAAGGACGGTATCATGGAATATAAGGCATAGGAGTCATTTTTTATCCGAAATTTCTTTCGGAGTTAGCCCACTCTGACCTTGGGCTGATATACAAATTATGTGGATTGAAACAACTGTGTCTCTTCTTAACGATATTATTCAACAATGTTTTTTGTGCAATCCGCACACGGTCTGTTAAGAGCCAAACTAATTGATTTTTTTCAAAGCATTCCTTGTTTCGCCTTCATTGCACACACGATTGTTCTATATGCATGCATGTAGCGGATAAGTGCGCGATTCCATCCTGCGCTGCAAGCGTACATGGTGAAGATCGTTGGCGTAGCCATACTGAAGAGTACTGCTGACGATCTAGCACGAAAAGTGAGTTTGATTCCCTATCTTATTCTCTACCTTTTTTTTTACGCTCTGCCAAGCAAGTGAGACTAATATTATCATTGGGCTAGCTTTGGCATGTGATTTATCAATATTGATTTTTAAAAATCAATTAGTTTGGTCCTCAGCAAACCGTGTGCGTATTGCACAAAATACATTGTTGAATAAATAAAGTTTATTTTCCATATAAATCTTTAAAATTTCGATTAATCAAAAAATAAAACTATCGGTCATGTTTACCTGGTAAGAGAACTCAAAATTAATGTATGTGCTTGAAGATTCACCATGGTGGCCATGACATGAGCAAATATCTATTATTTTCACTATATTTGTACAAATTAGACTTTATCCTTCACTGTACCTCTAAATTGACAAAGTTGAATACAGTGTAGTGTTTTATGACATTTTTAATCCATGATTGCGGTTAATATAATATTGTGGGTAAGCGATTTTTTTACAACCCCCTTAATGTAAGTATCAAATAGGAAAGTGTTATCTGTGCAATATAATGCAATGTGTTGCATCAAACCTTAAAATTCTCAATATGGGTATCAAATCAAAAGATATATCAAGTAGAATACATTTAAATATTCGTGGCACTAATACAATTTAAATTATAAGTCAATACTAAATAGCGGGAAAGGAATTGTTTTCTAACAACCACAAAATGTGTTTCAAATGAAAGGATATAGTAAGAAGAATACAGTAAAATGCGTGTCACTATTAAGAATATAAATTTTCGTGCTATACAAATTAGCGGATCAACCATATTTTCTTTACCCCGGAAAAATGGTGGATTATCACATTTAAAATATACTGACAACATAAGTATTTAGTAAAATGGTTTGTCAATTTTTTTTTTGTTAGTCGTACAATTGCATTCCAAACTAAATAGTATCAATAAAAATAAATGGTAAAAACATAAAAATTGATGCTAATGACAGCGTTCTGATTAACTAATTGGAAAAAATAAATCACTAACAGCTATGCTGTCAATAAATTTATTTGTATATTGGTACCACGTTTCAGCTACTTACGAGCACGTATGTACAGCTCTCTTCAGGTACACTGTCAAATATATACAATGATGAGATTTACAACAAATTTATCGCCACCTACATAATTATAGAGAAAGGTATAGGCCGTATAATTATTAATAAAGTTATTTATACATACAAGTTTGAGCAGCGTCATAAAAACTAATCCCAATGAATTGATAAGTGCTGTGCTCAAAACCAACGTTGATCGTGCGAAATGAATTCTTTAAATATAATTTTGAGAATGCGCATACCCTGGGAGTTTAATGGGCGTAAAGGTGAGTTTACCACAGTAAAAATAGAAATCTTAAGTTGTGATTAAGGTAGTGTGTACACTTAAAAAGAATGAAATGAAAATAACAAGTGAGAATGATGGTAAATATTATGTAAGACAGCTATTGATATATCTTTCAAAAATTCAGTTTAAGTTTTGTGTGTCAATCTGTATATTGACTATTTTAAATTTATTAATATGGACCATTTAAGAAGTTGATCTTTAAAAAAAATTAGTTTCATTAATTACAATTCTAATATCTTCTTCAGAAAATTTAAAAAGATGTCCTGATTGAAATAATGCTCAAATAAAGCTGATGTACTTTCCCTCTCAGTAATAATAACGACATACTGGTCAGAAATTTGTTTTCAAAATCCCATCATTAATAACTAGCTGTGCGAGCCACTTTTTTCGGTTGTAGGCCATGTCTAGGGTGAAGAATAAAGCTAGAAGAAATATACAATAAAACTCTCCTCCACACGCTTGCTATACAATTTTTTTTCATATTTCTGAAAACAATAGTCATGTAAGAGCGTGCGTTAAAAAGTTGTATAATACAAATTTTTCTATTCTTGATTGTTCCGAAAGTAATTTGTTGGTTATCATTCAATTATGGTATAATTAACATTATGAAAACTTTGATTCAAGAAATACTTTATTATTATTATTATTGGAGGTAAGGTTCAGTTTTTAACTTTAGTATGTATTTTTAACATGCAGAATAATTTTCCAAGTTATATTCTTTCATAATATCAATTTTTGAATAAAAGAATTATTCATTTACATATATATATATATAGACATTCCACGTCAACCGGGCCACCTAAATGACCAAAGATCATCAAGACCTAGAAAATTATTTTTGGGCTTAAATTTTTGGTCTATTTATACGCTTCAAAAATTGACCTGGCGTTTTGAAAAATTCAAAATGGTGGATCCAATAAAAAATGAGCGAATTATCCATAAAAAAAAGTACGACAATATTCTGCGTAAAATTTTGAGTAAGAAATGTCTCTTAAAAATTTTTCAATAAAATTGCCGTTTAAAAAAATTCATGAATTTTTAAAATTTTCTAGCTTGAAATTCTAGATTTCGGTTTCATATAGGAAGAAATTCACAATTGCATATTGACAGACTTGTGAAATACTCTGATGAAAGGAGATCGCTTGTGATAGATCCAGAATCAGATGTCAAGAAATTCAAAATGGCGGATCCAATATGGCAGCCAATTTTTCAAAAATAAACGAAATTCAAATGAAAAAAATACTATGATATTTTGCATGAAATTCTAAGAAAAAAATGTCTTTTGCTAATTTTTTAATAAAATTGCCGTTTTTGAGAAAAAAATTCATGAATTACACAGCACCACAAAAAAAAAATGCAAAAACCAGACCACTCGCACCCTACGTTTTTTTGGGTCGCCGAAAACTTGATATTATAATATTTAATAGTTAACTTGTTAGTTTTTTCAAAACTATAAGAATAACATTCATATAATACAATTTACTTTGAAGTCGATATGTTAATCCTCATTTATTAATCTTATTACTGTCATAATATTAGTTTTTTACTGAAATACCAAAAGAACTTCAAGTTGATTGGGATTCAATTATATTTCTAGCTATGAAGTTACGAGGGTCTAGCTATGAAGTTACGAGGGTATCGTTGCGATTAAAGATATAAGCTTTATTATAAAAAAGGTTAAAAATGCTACGGTATTTTAAAAAATTTTAAATTTTGTATTGAAAAGTTGGCCGCTATATTAAAACCGACATTTTAAATTTTTTACATCTGACATTGTATTTGTTACTAGTGACGTTCTAACACCTGAGTATTTCACAAACACTTGCCTGATTTGCTAATTGTTAATTTCTTCCGATATAAGATCAATATCTAAGATTTTATCAAGTAAGATTATTTTTAATAATTTATGAATTTTTTTCTCAAAAACGGCAATTTTATTAAAAAATTAGCAGAAGACATTTTTTTCTTAGAATTTTATGCAAAATATCATAGTATTTTTTCATTTGAATTTCGTTTATTTTTGAAAAATTGGCCACCATATTGGATCCGCCATTTTGAATTTCTTGACATCTGATACTGGATTTATCACAAGCGATCTCCTTTCACCAGAGTATTTCACAAGTTTGTCTCATATGCAATTGTGAATTTTTTCCTATATGAGACCGAAATCTAGAATTTGAAGCTAGAAAATTTTAAAAAATCATGAATTTTTGTCTCAAAAACGGCAATTTTATTGAAAAATGTGTAAGAGACATTTTATACTTAAAATTTTACGCAAATATCGCCGCATTTTTTTTATTGAAAATTCGTTCATTTTTTAAAAGTTGGCAGCCATATTTGATCCACCATTTTCAATTTTTCAAAACGCCGGGTCAATTTTTGAAGCGTATAAATAGACCAAAAATTTAAGCCCAAAAATAATTTTCTAGGTCTCGATGATTTTTGGTCATTTAGGTGGCCCGGTTGACGCCCCCTATTGTGTACGCCCCTGGTTCACATTGCATTGTATAAAACTAAGAAAAAGGTACTTGTTTGTCACAATCAAAAGAATATATCACTATTTTTCTATTTAAGCGTTATAACGTAAAGACTTTCATATTTCTTTTGGATGTCTTTATCGTTTCAAAAATAAAAATTTCTTTTTATACCCTTTATACAAAGAGTGAATCTATTGATTTAGTCCTAATGAAAAAGCAAATGCACGATTATTATGTTTTCAAAAATAGAATAGTCTATTTTGCTCTTATACAGGATTACATCTGCAAAATTAATTTTTTTGAATGAATAAGATACAAATACCTACTTCACAGAAGATACATTGTATAATTTTCCCTTGCAAAAGGGCATGACACATGAACTACTCTTAATAAAGTGCAGTAGAGGGGGCGAAATCGGCGGCGTCGTCGGAAATCGTTTCGCAGTCAGTTTTTTTGCATAATCTTGTTAATTAGACCCTGCAGATTGAGAATGTCCATGTTGCCAGCGTGCAACCTGGTCACAATTTGTTTAAACAAGTTATAAATTGCTTTTTTCAATAAAAAAAAATATTTTTAGTTTGTTTGAGTCATTGTGAACAAAAAATGTTCCTAGTCATTTTGTCGTAGGTTGCGTCCTTTTTGAGTAAAAAATTCCCAAAGTCTTAAAAAATGCGGATTTTTTTATTTTCAGAGCCTGGGTAAACTATGAAATCAAAAAATTTTGGCAAGGCATACTACGTAAACATCAACTTCAAACAGTCCTCTACCATCTCCAAAAAAGGAAATCTTGATTATTTAAGTGGCAACATGTTGTTTTGCAGTTAACGATCAGGGCGTTTCAGCGTGCGCGCGCGATGCCTGTCCGCACTTGTGTATAACTATATACATACTCGGTGCGGCTGGCACTCTGGGGCTCGCGCGTTAAATTATTTAACTGCAAAACAACATGTTGCCACTTATATAATCAAGATTTCCTTTTTTGGAGATTGTAGAGGAATGTTTGAAATTGATGTTTACGTAGTATGCCTTGCCAAAATTTTTTAATTTCATAGCTTACCCAGGCCCTGAAATCCAAAAAATCCGGATTTTTTGAGACTTTGGGAATTTTTTACTCAAAAAAGACGCAACCTACGATAAAATGACTAAGAACATTTTTTGTTCAGAATGACTCAAACAAACTGAAAAAATTTTTTTTATATTGAAAAAATCAATTTTTATAATTTGTTTAAACAAAGTTTGTCGATGCAAGAATTTTTTAGGTTGTCCTTGATATATAAACTCCAAACGTCATATTACGGCTAATTATTCTTAAACGTAATGCAAGCGATCTTGGATTTTTGTTAATTCTAATATAATAATTGTAACGCATGTTATCGGCAGCATTATCGTACAGGTATACATATATCTCTGTATTTACATATATGTCTGCTAGTCTGCTGGAGCAGCTATAGAGAAGTATATAGAGATAGAGACTCTAATGACTCTATACTGTAGTATACTTACTGTAGAGTGCAAACGTAAACACTACCTACTGCTATAGTAGTGCTGGTACATATTGCTTTTATGTATTGCTATATAGTCTGTCTTTTATGAACTTTGCGGTTATGAAATTATGGAGGAATCTTGTTACCTAAGTACTATTTAGAAGCCAAATTTTTTCAATTTTTAAAATATCTATTCACACGAACAAAGCTGTACTACTGTAATTAATGAAACCTCCAAGCCTCTATTACTGTCACTTCACTCCTCTGCTGAAAGAAATAAAATTAACTGAGAACAGTTTTTGGTGAATCTATATAGTTTGGCAGTGTACAAATGTCATGATTCAAAATTTTATGAAAACTAAAAATATTTGTTAAACTAAAAAACATTAATTTTAGGCTGTGCATGCATGATAATAATTACAGACGTACAATTTTCATTATACAGCCATCTTGTTAAAATTATGAAAGCTTCATTAGTACGGACTGACAACGCAGAGACTAATATTTACAATTCATTACGTGATGCTACTTACTACCCAAAAATATGTGTCGATAGAAAAATTGGGATAAAAGAAGCTTTTATCTTGTGCAAGTTTTCCATAAATAGGCACAGATACGTTGCAAAATAAATGTTCGTTGAATAAAGACTTCCTATTTTTCAATTTATTTTATTTACAATATACAAAAGAGCAATAAGAATTATTGAAAATAAGGAATATTTTATCTGTAATAGTGAATTATATCTACACGTTTATTAAATAGGTACGAAAAAAGCTGGTAAGCACTCATCATCGGTAATTATGAAGCAGTACACAGCCAATTGACAGTGGGCATACGATATATTACATTTCTTTCAGTTAAAATTTCTAGAGGCACTTGAATGTTAGATATCATAAATAAATTATTTCGTTCGTAATCATTTCAATGATCTAATAATCAATTTAAAAATCGCTCCAAAAGTGCAGTCAACTTTGGACACTATTGGAATAGAGTTTTGCAGCAGGCACGTAGACAATTCTAATGTCTTTTTCACGCACCTTCTGTATCAGCGCGGAATTTAATTATCGAATATTCTCGACAGCAAGAGTTGTGTACTCTATGTCGTTGACAAGGGCGTCTCCTTCCTGCAACTTTCCTCGAGCATCCCTTATGCATGATTACCAGATTAAGTAACGCTTACAACAAGCCACCCTTGAAGCCGAACATGATCGAACTGATAGAGTTCAGTGTCGGCTGCGTGACGAAATCGGTCGTAATCAGCACCGTGCCCGAGATCGGCCTCATCTGACCGAGATCAAGCCTCGTCCTAGATTCGTCGAGCCTGTGCCCTTGCGCCGCTTTGTGTTCCATGTAATCTTCGGCAATGTCGACTCACATTTTATCCCTGTCGTTTGCGAAGCTGGTGTTGAGGCGTGAGTCATTGTTCGGAGTGCTCAAGCTTGAGGATGATTCGAGCTCCGAGTCAAGCTTCTCGGACGTCGTCGAGCTTTTGAAGGAAGGACTGACAGGTCTTCAGACTCTCGCGGTAGTAGTGCTCAACTAGTAGTTTCCCAGGCATCTCCAAATGCGAGATACCCATTTTTTCCACGACTCGTGGACTATTGTTGGTCGCCTATCTCTTCTCCAGAGTCTTGCCAAGACCACGCCTGGACTTGCGCTCCAGCAGCGATTTCTACGGTACCTTTTGAAATGCATCGTGGTTAAAGATCCGTTTGAAAACCATTAAAAAGCGTGGTTCCGCTGATAAGCAGATCGTGCTACATTAACCGGCTTCGAACTTGGGAGGGAGCGATGTCGGGGCTGTCGCAGGGACTCCACGTTACTGTACAGTTATGTACGGTCAGCGTTTCGGCGCACGAGGACTTGATCATAACGGGAACATCTTCGAGAAGGTTCAAGTGGAGTTGTGCGAGATGAAGATGCGTAGGGTTTGACGTCCGAGTTGGAGTTGTTGCTGGCCTGGCTGGTCAAGCGGCTTAAGACGACATGAAATTGATTCCTTCAGTTCGCGTACTCCTCGTCTTCATGTATGCCAATGAGGTCCACGGTCAGCAGGCCCAGCTCCTCGAGCTCCTCGCCACCATAAGTTCTCAATGAGTGTAGGTGCGAGGTAGGTGAAAAAATTCTGTATAAAGCATAGGTCATTTTCTACAACTATTGCAATGACAGTTTATAATTGGTCTAATCGTTCTATATGTTTTTACATGCACATTATTCAAATCGTTCCATATGTTTTTGTATGATCCATCCAAATAAATTTATCGTTCTTCCATGATCTAGACTATCCACACAAATTTTTTTTGCGTTCAAACTCTTCTGAGAAAGCAATCGTGGTTTTCTGATTTCTGCAAAACAGCCTGTCAGATGCCTATACCACCTTTAAAACCCTTGTCATTGAAACTTGAACAAGGTTTGCAAGTTTATCTACATCTTCTGTACTCCAAGAAGACTATTATTATTATGGAAGGGTAAAAGTTGAAGCTCTACTCGTATCTACACAAACAATTTATGTTGTTTTCATTACAATGGCATTATTAAAGTTGTAATACTGCTCAGTAAGTAAGACCAGCTATTCATTTATTTATTTATTCATTATAATACAGCTACGTTGAAGTTTTGAATCCGAACGAAAAAAACATTATAGAAAAAGCTGTGCACCATTAAAAACCTCATGAATATATACAATAAGGGCGAAATTTGCAGTATCATACGTACACAAATAAACCTGGCCAACTTTTCATCCTATAAAATAGATGCTTCATACATCTCCATGACGTCCTCCAATCATTTAATGCTCGAACTGGACAATCTTCATGGGCACTTCAGCACGTGCCAACATTTACGCCATCAGCAAATCCCCTTGATATCTTGCAACACTTTTTTGCCAATTACCAAAGCTCGAGGCTGTCTCTGTTGGAAAAACAAGAGCAAAGGTTGACTTCTATTAATCAAACTCAGCTTGGCAGAGCATGAACAATTTGGTAAGTGTGAGATACTTGGCAGGATATAAATAAAAAAATTGTCTTCCAAAGTTAAAGATGAAGAAGTTATTCACGGTTATACAGTCAACTGAAAGCAGAGACAGAGAAAGGTATTATCTGCCGCGATGAGGGCGATGCCGACAGGAACAGGCTCCATGTAGTAGTTGACAGTCCATCGGATCACCTGTAGTACCAGTCGGATCAGTAGCATGATGTTAATGTTATTAATTGTGATAGAATTTCAATGATGTATACTGTAAATATGATTGTAATACTTGTGTATGATTAATAAAGTCAATTTAAATAAACTTGAGAGAACTAATGAAATTGATTTGTTATGTACTGAACAATTAAAAATTCATCGTAGATTTTGTGAAAAAAGTTAAGTTGTTAATTGATTCTTAGAATTATTTTTTAATTGCAAAAAATTAGACCATAAATTTTTATCGTCATAAAAATTATGTTCATTTGTGTTTCAATGTATATGTATACTTTTTATTTTAAAGTGTGTTTCAATTATGAAGAGCAAAAAGGTATTTCAAACCAAATAAAAATATTGCTGAATGCTTGTAATTGGTTAACAAATAATTAGAACAAAAACAACTTAGAATATGTCCGTTAACGCGTAAAAAGATTTTTGGAATATTTTTTAATTACCACAATCGAAATATTGTGACGAAAATAACGCATTCTGGGGAAAATGGCGTCCCCGGGGAAATTGCCGAAGGGGGAAATGTCTATGACTCGTTTTGATTGATACCCTTACCATCCTATACACAAAATTTTGAATGTTTCGTAATCTCAAAAAATTTGTGCAATCGCACTTCTGACAGAAATTCATATACAGTTTGTTTACGAATACCAAATAAATATCATACAAAACCCATCCACATACATTCATATAAATCCATATTGTTTAAGAAAAAATTATCAATAGTCAATGAATGTGGCAGTTTGGCACAGTATCTATATAGGTTTTTCTTTCTTGTAATAACTAAGCAGCAAAGTGTAGTAATATACATCCCATCATCTTATTCCTAAAAAATAGGAAAAAAAAACTTTATTTCATCCAGTACGAATTGCTCACACTCCTTAAATCACTAAGTACAGTTCTTGATTTCACTCCTGCTTTGGCCCATCTTTGGTAACCGGAAGCGGCTGGCTCAGTGTCCCATTTTCTGTAAAGTGAAGAGACAAGACAATTATTTTAAGGCTCTTTCCACAGTCAGACTGACAGAAGCTCTGATTTCAGAGCATACATGACAACCTTCCAAGGGTCTGTACTCAAACTTACGGTTTACTGCAAGCAGCTTTATAATGGAATCATGTGAAGTTACGATCGCAGTGTTTTTAATCCTGTGTATATAATGTAGATCTGCTGATTCATTTGATATCTCATCAATCCCCATACAGGTAACCTGTTCCTGATTATTTAACTTGAAGAATAGACAACAGTAAGAAGCAAAAAATTACACTCCGTAAAATCCACTTCCTATACAAAGTCATCAACTTCTTGAACACTAACAATATTGATCATATAACTATATACATCTCTTGGAGTAGTAGATATGCGAGGTCAAAGCCAATTTGAAGGGAAGAAGTTGTGTAATGTTCTTTAATGTGACATTTCTATTGAATAATAGGTAATGATTTTAAGGTTTTATAAAGTAACACTACAGTTACTATTGCAAGGTACTCATTCAATCTGCATCTTACGAGGTACAATTTTCATCTTTGGCTCTGCATTATTTGACACTTCAAAATATGCTTCCATTAATGTTTGTAAGACTCACCTTTAGGCCACTTAGCAGAACCTCGGGTATCATTCTTCTATTCCTAATTTAAAAATAGACATGATTTAAAGCATTGCCAACAGCTTTCAGCGTGCTTTGCATTTCAGGCTTTGGTGGTTCCGGAAGAAAATTTTTGTCCTCTCGTGATATTGGCTCCAGTTACTAAAAATGGAAGAAACTATTATATAAGTGCAGCGAAACATGCGTAACAGATAGTGTATTCCGTTACAATCAATCATATTGACAAAATCATACCTTTTAAAAGACAACTGGAGAAGGCTTGACCTGACATCTCTGTGATTCTCTCTTCGATTGGGAGAATAAGAATCTAACAGGTTCAGCACTCCAGACAAATAAAGATCGTTGTGCAGTCGATGGCGTATCATCCTCTGTAGTCTCAACTGGCTACTGCAGACAAACTCTAAATCATTACTCCTACAGAGTTCAAGCGCTTCAAGGCAACCGATCCGTGGCTACCTCTATGTTTTATATAATAAGCGATTGACTTTTTTACTATGAGCTCCTTCACATCCTATAAAACTTTTCATTATTGGTTTAATGTACGTGGATAATCATCATCCATCAGCATTGAAATATGCACTGTTTTGAAATTAACTTAAATTTGAATAAAATCTGTTATCAATAAACAATAAAACATATATTGAGTAATTCATCCATCATTTAGCTTATTCATCTATCTTTGACTAGCTTTCGTACCCTTTCCATGATAATATTGTAGACTGCAAACAATTGTAGAGAGGCCTGACACTGGTACTGCAGACTCCAACATTAAGAGATCACTATTAGATAGGAGCATTAAATCAAGAAGATTCTTCAGTGCTTAATTAAAATATTTATAATCGAATTTTTTCAAAGAAGATGTTGTAATAATAAGATATAGTTGTGTGTCTGGCTTAAGGCTAGTTGTATATACAGATATACATGATCATGTGTGGCACTCAACGAGAAGTCAGTCATGTAAGCGAGTCGTACTTGGACACACACGTGCTGTATAATTGAATTTATAATAAATGATTATTCACTATCAAGTATTAAACATCATTCTTTGAAACATAAACGTATAACATGGCGCTGCGGCATAAAGAACGAATACAACATAAATAAATACAAAAATTGAAGAAAAAAATAAGTCAACACGTGTGTTGAAAAGTGTAATAAGAAAAAATGGCGACGACTCAAGGGAGTACGGGCACGACGAACACGACGACTACTACGACGGCAACTATGGCGGACGCAAGGCTCACGGGTTTGAGGCCTCCAGAGAGGATACGTAATCTCTCTTCTGAAGGTTTTAAAAGCTGGAAACAGCGATTTGAAATTTATAGAGTTGCGTCAGGTGTTAATCAAATGCCAAGTGAAGTGCAGGTAGCTGTGCTTTTGTACTCAATAGGAGATGCCTGTATTGATATATATAATACGTTTTCACTCACGGAAGAGGAGACAAAAGATTATAATACTGTTATAAAAAAATTTACAGATTATTTTATACCGATGAAAAAAGAAAGCGTCTGTTCGCACGTGTTCTTTACAAGGAATCAATATCCAGGTGAAAAGTACGATGCGTATATTACAGAGTTAAGAAAATTAAGTGGAGATTGTTATTTTCTAAATATTTAAGACAGACTGATAAGAGATCGTATAGTAGCAGGTATAATAGATAATAGGGTACGAGATAGATTACTAAGAGAGAGTGATTTAACATTATAAAAACTATACAAATTTGTTGGGTTGGAGAAATCGCTGAACAACAAGTTAAACAGATAGAGATGCCTACAATAGAAGTTTCGAGTATCAAGAAAGGTTCAGGCAGTAAAAGTTCGAAGATAACAAGTACAGGAACAAAACAAAATCAAATCAAGTCGCAGCCGAGTGAAGGAGTGACTGTAGTCAAGAAACAAGGAGAGAAAACAGAAACAACAGACAAGACGTGCCAAAGGTGTGGACATACCCATGAATACCGCAAATGTCCGGCCTACAACCAGGAATGTAGGAATTGTGGAAAAAAAGGGCACTTTGCGAAAAAGTGTATTAGTGGAAAAAGTTTAAAAGTAGTTAGAGTAGATAGCGAAAGTGATGCGTCAAGTGATTAATTTTGTTGTTGATTATGTTAGTGTAAATAGTATAGAGGTGCACAAAGAATGGGTTCAACCCTTGCAAAAGAGTGAATATAGTAATAAGACAGTTGTGTTTAAAATTGATACAGGTGCACAGTGTAATGTAATTCCTTTAGATATATGTAAAAAATTTGGAGTTACTAAACTGAAAAGTACAAATGTAATATTAAAAAACTATTCAGGCAAAAAAATCAAAACTGTTGGTAAAATTAAAATAAGTTGTAAATTGAAAAATGAAACGAAAAATCTTGAGTTTCAAGTTTTTGATGGAACAGGAGTTCCGGTTTTCGGCCTGGAAAGTTTAATAGAATTAAATTTAATACAAAGAGTAACTGATAAAAAAAAATGGCGTAAATTTAGTAAATTTAATATCCAACGGAGAAAAAGAAATATTGATTAAGTATTAAGATTTGTTTAAAGGTTTTGGAAAGATTGAAAATTTTGAGTATAAAATAGAACTGAAAGAAGGTAGTATAGGTAAGGTGGAACCGTCCAGACACGTACCGTTTAGAGTTATGAATAACCTGAAGCTAAAAATAAATAAAATGGAAAAAGAAGGTATAATATGTAAAGTAACAAAACCAACTGATTTTGTTAATTCACTAGTAATAGTGTATGAACATGATGGAACATTGAGAATATGTCTGGATCCACGTTACCTAAACACCTGTATAAAACGAGAACATTTACAATTACCTACGTTAGAAGAAATAGCAGTAAAAATGAACAATGCAAAATATTTTACAACGCTAGATGCAAATAAAGCGTTTTGGCAAGTAGTGCTATCAGAGGATAGCAGAGAACTGACTACGTTTAACACTCTAATGGGAAGGTATTATTACAACAGAATGCCCCATGGGTTGAGTTCCAGTCCAGAAGTTTTTCACAGGGTAATAAGACAAATCTTTAAAGGGATTGAAAATGTTGAGTATATATAGATGATATAATCACCTGGGCAGAAAGTAATGATGCATTGGATTGAATTGGGATCCGCCCTATAGCGCTAGCGCCACTGCCCTATGTAAATCGCCATAAGGTGGCGAGTTTTGGAATGAGCGTGAAAAGGCTCATGACTGTCAGCGCCACCAGCTCTCCTATCCTTATACATTGTGGCCAAACTACGAAGCTCCGAGAGGAGGCTCTGAAGGGCCGATCCCAATAGAGAGGTTAAGTATTTAGGTCATACATTGTCGGAAAAAGGCTTAGAAGTTGATGCAACCAAAGTTAAAGCGATACAATCAATGAAAAAACCAGGAAATAAAAAAAAAACTATTGACTTTTCTCGGTACAGTTAATTATGTATCAAAATTTATTCCTAATTTTTCAGATATAACAAGTGATTTAAGACAATTGGTTAAAAAAGATGTATCGTTTGTCTGGGGTACAGGCCAACAAAAAGCGTTTATAATGTTAAAAAATATGTTATGTGAATCACCAGTTTTGGCGTTTTTTGATGTAAATAAAATAACAACTTTGAGTGTTGATGCATCTAGCGAAGGACTAGGTGGTGTAATACTACAAAATGGAAAGCCAATCGCATATGGCTTAAGATCTCTAACTTCGACTGAAAAAATGTACAGTCAAATAGAGAAAGAATGCCTAGCAATACTTTTTGGTTGTAAGAAATTTGAACAGTACTTATTTGGAAAGAAGTTTATAGTAGAAACCGACCATAAGCTAATAGCATAAATAAATAAATGTCCTCCAAGATTACAAAGAATGATAATTAGTCTGCAGAGCTACGAATTTGAACTAAGATATGTACCGGGAAAAGATTTAGCTATTGCTGATCATTTGAGTAGAAGTAACTTACAAAATTCTGAAATTACCGAAGAAGAAAAAATAAATGCTTATGTTTTAGGAATAGAAAAAAGTCATAATATTAATGATGCAAGAATGGAGGAGATAAAAATAATACTGCAAAAGATAACGAATTGCAAGAATTGGTTAAGCTGATTAGATATGGCTGGCCAAAGAAACAGCAAGAAGTTCCGGATGGGATAAAATCATATCTTACGTTTAAAGAAGAGCTGAGTGAGTCTAATGGATTAATACTATAAGGAAATTGTATAGTAATTCCAAAAACTTTGAGAAAATTTATGTTAAGTAAGATTCACTATGCTCATTTCGGAAAAAACGAATGTAAGATGATGGCGAGAAAAACAGTTTTGTGGCCAGGCATGTCTAAGCAGATTGATAAAATGATTGAAAATTGTAATACGTATAAAAGTTTTGTTAATAGAAACAGAAAAGAGCCAATGATTAAGAAAGAAATTCCTAATGAGCTGTGGGAAGTTTTGTCTACTGATATTTTTCATTTAATGGGAAAAAGTTATATATTAGTTGTAGATACCTTTAGTAAATTTGTTGCAATTAAAAAATTAAATGACTTAACTTCTGAAAGAATAATAAAAGCATTAAAAAGAATCTTATCAAGGTACGGAATACTTAACGTATTATATTCAGATTCAGGCTCACAATTTACTGATAACAAATTTGTTAATTTTAAAAAAGAGTGGGGTTTTGAACATAAAATTGTCTCACCAAAACATCATCAATCAAATGGACTGGCTGAAAGAAATATACAAACTATGAAACAACTTTTTAAAAAAATCATACAAGAAGAGATGGCACTGTTACAGTATAGGAACATGCCTCTCACTGATGCTGGTGTAACACCATCCGAACTAATGTTTAAAAGAAATGCAAGACAGGTGTTACCGTGTTTTATAAAAGCAGATATTACTGATAGAGCGTTCAAAAAAGAATTATTGAAAAGACAAAATCAGCAAAAGGAGTATTTTGATAAGGGTTCAAGACCTTTAAAGGAATTAAAAGTAGGAGATCCGGTAAAAATACATGATGAAAGGAGGCATGCGCCTCATCGAAATCGTATTGTTGTGGGAGTGGGTTCAAACCCGAGATCATATCAAGTAAAAACAGAATCGGGACACGTAATAACGAGAAATAGAGTAGCTTCAACTAAAGGAGTTGATTATAAAGAAAGTGACATTGAGTTAGATGAACCCTTACAAAATGACCCTGTTGCTGAAATAGTCAACTGTAATGAAAATTTTAATCGTGAGAATAACGGTAGGTTATTCTGGGGCTGGTGCAGAACAAGGAGAAGCTATGATTCCAAAACAGAAATCTCCTATTAAAACCACCAGATCTGTGAGAGTTATTATTAAGCCTAAGTATTTGGAAGGTTACGATTGTACCTTGATAGCAAAATGTTAAACGTTGTTGTGAGAGGGAGATGTTGTAATAATAAGATATAGTTGTGTGTCTGGCTTAAGGCTAGTCGTATATACAGATATACATGATCATGTGTGGCACTCAACGAGAAGTCAGTCATGTAAGCGAGTCGTGCTTGGACACACACGTGCTGTATAACTGAATTTATAATAAATGATTATTCACTATCAAGTATTAAACATCATTCTTTGAAACATAAACATATAACAGAAGATAGTTTTGGTTTCGTACACATATAAGGGTGCGGTCACATGGAGCACGGAGTCCGCATACAGAATCGATTTGAGTCCATGACAGTGAGAGAGGCAGGGTTGTTAAACATATCTACATAGATTTTATTGAATCGTTTTATACATCTGATTGGCCTTAAGTAGATATGTTTGCTTTGCAGCTGTTATAAGCTTCAGCCAGTCCCTAGAAAAGGTATACACAGATGAGACGCGTATGATGAAAAAATGATAAGGTGTTCTACAAGGGTCAGTCTACAAAGGTCACACAATCTTGCAGTGCATTTGCCACATAAATATTCCATAACAAAT
>JAPYYV010026275.1:0-12151 GCA_030522625.1 Copidosoma aretas
AGCACTGCACTCTACGGTAACTATTTTCATGAAAACTTGTCGGCATTCACAAGTTAGCGATTTTTGAGGGTGGACAAACCATCCTGCCCCCAACACTGCGCACTACCACCATAAGGATATAAAACTAACACCCCTGGGTCCGTACCATATAACTTTCCGTCCTATGATATAACATAGGCTGAAAAGGTGGAAAAAAGTTTTATGGTAAGTACGGCCCCTGGCGTGGCCGCTTGATTTATTTTCCAATCGGGATGGCATTCGAGATTTTCGAGATTCGATTGCTCACAGTACGACATTCGACTGCTTGCATGATGAAAATTATCGAATTGGATTTAATATAAAGGACACTGGCGATCGATCGTTCTGAGATCGAGTCACTCAAAAAATCGCAAAAAATCGATTTTCCAGCTAAAAAATCGATCGATTTTTGAAAGATCGATCAAAATCGCCCATCCCTAGGCCATAATGCTATATGGCGTGCACGCCTATAATGCCTGCACGGTAGCGCAGCTAGTCTGTATTAATGTTATTCATCTTGTTATCGTCAATTTGTCAGTGAGAAAACTAAGTATCAACTGGAGAGTAAATTTTTCTTGTTTATCATGGGTAGTAATTCGGACCTGGATATTCAAGTTCCCGAACTTCACGTTTCATGGAAAGTGAATAATTTCAGCACATGTACGAAAGGTCCAGGAGACGCAGTAGTGTCGCAGGTATGTACTCCAAAACCATCTCTTATTCTCTTGTGATATCTTTCTTATCAGTAAGTGCAATTTGGGGTTATTAATGAAAGTTGCACAATGTCTGGTATGATTTTTAATTACTTTTGTTTAACGTCGGAAATTACTGTAAGTCTTTTATACTTTATGATACTTTGTGTTTCAATTTTGTACGCTGACTGTGAAATTGTGAATCTCATGTTGATAGAAAATCTTTCAAAAAGCAAAAATACTTCAATTTTTAAATAAAGTACAATATTGGAAGAAATTATTTGTCTCAAAGTTTCATGAAAGTTTTTATACAGGCTTTTGAAAAATATTAAAAGTGTGAATTGTTTTTCTTGCAGGGGTTTTTGGTATCAGGTAAAGGTGATAGTCAATGGTGTATTTATTTGTATCCTTTTGGTTTAACTGAGGATTCAAAAGATTATGTATCTGTTTACCTCAACTATACCGTGGATAAAGTGGATAATATTAGTTCTCTTGTGAAATTCAGTTTTTATGATAAAAATGAAAAATGTTTAAAAGAATCTGACAGAGTCTCTGTTTACTCTCAAAACTTGAATACTTCGTGGGGTTTCACACAATTTTGTAGACGTGATCAAATCTCGCATCTTCTTCAAGATGATGTATTGTACATTAAATGTTGGGTTCAGTGGGGAACAGATGTCAGTGTTGGTGAAAAGCTGGGTGCATTAAGTGAGATTGACAGGTTGGTTAAACTGTCATGTGATTTTAAGGCTCTTATAAGAAAAGGTAGTTATGGTGATGTCACACTGAAGACAAAGGATGGTATTGAAGTTATTGTCCATAAGTGTGTGCTTGCAGCACGTAGCTCTGCTTTTTCGGCATTGTTTGACAAGAATAAAGTATCTAAGATTGAATTAGGGGATTTAGATGGAAGAACTCTTAAAGCTATGTTGCAGTTTATATATTCAGGTAAGCTGGATGAAAGTGAATGTGAAATCACTGAAGTGTTTGCAGCTGCTGATAAGTATGTACTCCATGATTTAAAAGCATTGTGCATTCATAAGCTCATTAAAAACATGAAAGTTGATAACTGTGCAAATTACTTGCTGTTAGCAGACCATCATAATTCTAGCTCCTTAAAAACTCGCACACTTAACTTTGCAGCAGAAAATTTGAAAGAAGTGGTTAGAACTGATGGTTATCAAAATTTGACTTTTGTAAAACCATTCCTTTTAGATGCAATACTAATGGCTGTAGCGAACAAACAATGAATTCTATAATAATTTGTATCGTGATAAGTTTTAATTTATATTTAATTAATCGTTTTTGCCTTAGATTTTAGATTATGTATAAGATTTTGTGTTGAAACTTTGAGAACTAATAGCATATTTAGACTTGCATAAAAAAGTATAAGCTTAAATATCATTAGACAGTTTATTTTATGTAAATAAATCAAATTTCTTGCACAAAGCTCGATTTATTAGCAAGATACCTCAACCTAAATAATGCCTTGTTCTCCAATTTTTTTTCTGCATTATATTTCTCTTTGTGCTCTCACGATTTGTTTGTGATTTTATTCAGCTTTCCTATAAATTTATTTTTTTAATTCGCTTTTTCTGCTGCTGTGACAAATATTTTCGTCCCGTTGTAGTTTCTCTTTTTCTTTTCAATGATCAATCGGGAAGGTATTGAACTATTGTGCATAATCTCTTTCAATTGTAAATTAGGTCAATTAGTTTACTAAGTTACACAATTTTTTTCCAAAAATGTAATGCACTTTTTCAGCTGGAAAATTGCCTTTTTATTCTACCCAAAATTTGTTTAACAAGAATTAACGCTATACATCTCAAATAATAAAGTTTAAAAGTATGAAGAATGTGTATATTTAAGAGTAAAATAGCTGCGATCCTATGAGTACCAAAATATGTGTATACAGTAAAATTGGTGCACATCTGGTACATAACATAAAAGCAGATTTGAAAATCTACCCTTTGATCTACAGATCATTGTAAGGTCGAAATGTCACTGCAGGACCCTGTCCAAAACGGAATTTTTGTCATAAAACGTTACAATGAACGAAAATAAGTTACTTGAACTCTCTCTCTCAGTGTGAATATCTGAAATTATTGCCCTTTATTGAGAGTTTTCTTTGGTTTTAGACCCACATTCAATGAACCTCATCGTCACGACCTCTTTACTTTTTGTCCAACGATTTGCACGAAAAAATTTATATCGACTTTGATATCGTTTTTCAAGTGCTCTACTCATATTACGATTAGATATCAAAGTATTCGGTGCACTCGATAGGATTATCAAAAGTTTATTGGGCTATCGATGTCAACTGTTTTCTCTATCACACCCACAAATCACGTTGTTTAAAAATTTGGTCAGTTCCGTTACTCCATAGAACCACTACTTGGCTGTATTTTTTTCTTTCGTAAAGCCAATTCTGTTAAAAATATCAAGTAGCCACAAGTGTCATTTCTGCGAAAAAGGCATAATATTTAACCCCAAGAAATATGAACGCTTTAAAGACGAGATGTCAGTTTCGTAACGGTCGGTTCCGCAATCACAGTATTTAAAAAAAAATGGAAAAAAAAACATTCAAATATTTTATTGTGTTCTATACTTAGTAAGCTAGAGCATTCGTTGTGATGTGGGTCAGTATATGTGCCACGAACAGCCACATGATTCCTGTCCGGAAAGCGTAATGTACGGAATTAAGTGCGGAATTCACAGATGCAGAATTTATTTATTTTGCTCGAAAACATTTTTTTTCATATACTTCTGTTGATAATAAGAAGATATTTTTCTTGAATTGTTCTCTAAAATTAATAGTTTTTCAGTAAGATATTCGCAATTTGGGTGGATGCATAAGCAATTTTTTTTAATTTTATGATTCGAAAACGATTGATTGTAGAGAAATAGTAGTTTTTGTACGAGATTGGAAATAATTTAATTTGCGAACCGAGAGGTTCGTAAAGAAGCCCCTACGATCGAGTTACGAATGCTATTTTTTCGGGTGTACCAGGGTTCCAAAAAGGCCCGAGGTAGGAAACGTACATTCTGCAATAAAGACTAAATTTGGACCCAAATATGCAAGTTATGACGGAATGACCCATAAACATACCAATATTTAAAAACGTTTCCATTTTTTTCTCCGAAATGTCTTTCTCTTTCAGAAAATGCAACATATTTAAGTTGGAAAATTTTTTATCAAGTGCTGTTTCCTAATTAGTAGCGAAAAAAAGAGTTCTAGCACAAATAATCCACAACATTTCTAACAAAAATATACACCAAGAAGTACTTCTTTAAAAAAACAATGATGTCCAAGTACGCCGATGACGATTGTCAAATTACCACGAGCCCGCGGCGCCCGCGCCCGCGCTTCTCGTGTTAATCGCATCGAACGCACGTAGATCGCATTAACTGGCCACGAAAGCCATTTCAATTAAAGCCCCGAACAGGTCCAGTCCCCGGGCTTGTAATTAATTTTCCTCCGCTGATTTATATAAAATCTGCCTGCCGGGCTTCGAGCGCGCGATCGGCCAGCCAAGGACCATCTCGTCTGTTCATTCGTCTGGAAGCTCCTGATGTTCGCGTGCAGGGCATATATATGCTCAGTATCTTATATTTGTACCGCCTCGACTGGCAGCCGGCAGATCTCATCGTTATAAGGTACAGTGCAAAGTTTCGCGTTTTCGCTCCCTCGCGCCCGTACCCGTTCGCGCATATTTAATGTATTGTACACGTATTACATACCCCTACACGCACACACACTCACATACACACGTCCATGTACAATAAAAGCGGGCCCGCGCGCAGCTCTTACGAAGATAGGATCAAGATTAAGCGGCGTCGATTATCCCCTACCGATGATTTATAAGTGCATATATACACGGGGCGAGCTCGCCAATCTATATACAGGTATGCATGTACACGAACGGGACCCAGTGAATCGACCGATCGCGCCCTCTTTCCCTTCTCCCCTCGCTCCCCTGCACCACCCCGATCCGCGAGAAAGAGCCGCGCCGTCGGCGGGAATGTTATTATCTCGCTTGCTGCTGCTGCTGCTGCTGCTGCTGCTGCTGCTGCTCCTGCATGCAACCGAATCGCCCTCGGGCTGTCCGTCGCCGCCACTGCTGCTTCTGCTGCTGTTAGAGATCTTTTTTAGTAGTTATAGGTATTGGCGGGTACTCGGAGGTTCTTCCTGTCGGCTGTGTCTTTTTTCATGCTTATTTTTGTCGTGAGGCTGCTTCCGTTGCTTCGTGTCAATTATCACGGGAAAAATCACATTAGGGTTCCTTAATGAGTGCCTTTGTCTGGGGAATTTGGTGGGTTTTGGGGCTATTCGGAATTAGCTTTTTCGTCAGCTGTTAAGTTGGTGCCTTCTCCCACCCCTACTTAACTAAACATCCGCCTGTTCAATGCACGCGATCGTAAATCAGCTGTTTGTCACCCGCTCCTAAATTGATCGTTTGCTTTTGTACTTTTGTTCAGAAATTAACCATAATATGTACATTATACTCCACCTGAGACCAAGTCGATGTTACTCTTGCAAAACTTCGAAGACCCAGCTCAAAATCCATAATCACAGTTTTAACCCACGCGCACAACCTAAACTCCAAATCAGTCAATCCAACGATTAAAGCCGACCAGGTCTATGGCTCCGCAATGACACTACCGTTCGCTCCGAGACAGGCGACAAGCGCGCAATGATATTTATTCGAGCTTGAGCTGGTCCACAGCTCGCTCATGCGCCAGCTCTCTCTCTCTCTCTTCCCCGTGCTCAAGCAATATCGCGCGATCAAAAATAGCGGCAACGGCAATTATCCCTCATCTACGACGAGGAATACGCACAGAGTCGCGCGCGCGCATTTGCATCGACACAAATCCTCCTCGAAAAAGTACGCGCTGCAGCCGCATATACTCGCGCGCTATCTCTCCCTTTTTTTTTCTCATCCCGCGAGAGCCGCGTCGACAATGTCGCTTATCACGGCCGCATCTTCCCCGGGTCCGCGGAAACTCTTTCGCGCACCTCTGTGTACATGCACCGCGGCAACTTAATACTCGCAGCCTAGGTTGCACGTGTACGCGTATACGTATTAGTATGCTTCATCTTCCCTCCTGGCTTATGCGCGTCTAGGTATGACTCCCATACGGGAGGAAAAGATTAAGAAGGAGAGGAAGAAGAAAGAGGGCCTCCCCGCGCGAGCGCGCGCGCGCGTACGCAGTAAATCGGCGCGGGCTTTCGTAATTTATGGAAGTCCGCCAATGAAATTTCCAATGTTTAAGTTAAATCTAATTTACGGTCTTAACAGGCCCTCGCGCCGCTTAATGCGCTGCCGCCGCGGCATCATCGGTATATATATGTACACGTACCCACCGTACGCACCGCGTCTGTGCACCTCCTGCGCCGATCGTTTCCTTTTTCTTCTTCCATAATACCTTCGTTAAAAACCCTCCCCACGCTTGTCTCCCCCCCCCCCCCCCCCCCCCCACCCCCCCCCCCCCTCCCCACCCCCCCCCCCCCCCCGCAAATCGTAAATCATAATCGCCGGCCGGTACACCCGTATACCCTGCGTACACATGTTGCGCGAAGATAATGGTTCGCGCGGGGCTTCGCTGTGCACGAGCACTTTGCTGTGCATTATCCGTATACATATGGGGAGGAGGTCGAGCGAGTGGCGGCGGTATACGTATACACGCATACCATATACATGCCTCATGTAGCCGAGGTCAGCGGACGACCTATACTCGCTCGCGCTCTCGGAGAGCAGGTACATTATATCCCATCTCTGCCCCCTCGCCGCGCACGCGTGCGCGCGTGTACGGTACCATGTCTATGCGCAACGTGCTTCCGTCTATCCTCCTCGTACTTATTATGGCCATTCTCTCGTCCGTATTATATTATGCTCCGTGCTCCTTTTTCACGGGGCTGCGCCTTCGCCTCAGCTGCCGCTGCTGATGATGTTGAGAACGGTGGTGGGGGAAGGGGGTAAATTTCTTAATACGAAGCGCGTATCATAATGTAGTTGGACGTTACGACTTTTTTATGATGAGCCTCTGCTTCATTAACGGTAGGTGAGCCGGCCATTGGAGTGGACGATGGTCGAGCAATGTGTGTAAGAGGCTCCGGTGCGTCCGTAAAATGTACCTCTTATCGCTGCCTGTATATTTATGGGAAGGAATATGGTATCGGGTGTGCCATTGTACTCAATGGGGTTTCGTTTTCTTGCCTGCTCTTGGCTAATGAGTATTGTGGAGGAAAACGGAAAAGGCGAGATGCCGTGGAATTCACTTGGGGTTCAAGCGTCGTGATGTCGCGGTTCACCTGTTGGTGATTTCAGAGCGTTCCAGAAGCGTTGAACTATCTTTTCTTCATTAAGTAAGCTTCAAACTAAAAACTTGAAACTCAATATCCTGCGGCTTATTTCCTTCTCCTGTTTAGCTCATTCGATGCCTCTCTCGTCTCGATAACTTGTCAAGTGCCTTTTGGAGCATTGCAATTATTTCTTCTTCGCTTGGCTCTTCCTCCTTTGCCGCGCTTACTATTTCTGCCCTCAAGCACTGTTTCTGCATCAAAAATCTCTTGCCTTTTTCGTTCTACTTCCACTGTACACCATTTACAAGGAACTTTTTATATCCAATTTTGACTTGAAAACCTTTGTTTTTCTCCTCATTTGCCAATCTCACAGCAACCCTCTGTATTTCCCTTTACTTATATGTCATGTCATTGTCAATAAAAACACCGTCTGGTAGTGGGTTTTTCTTTCTTATGACCTCCCTTTTAGCACCATTTTTCAGCGTCACCACAACTACGCCACATACTCGTCTTCTTTTTTCTTGATCGCATAGGCTTTTTCAACCTTCACTGACACTTTTAGGCTTTTCGCTAAAAACTGTTGCTTTCGATTTACCACCAAACTTCTCGACTTTGATCACTATATTATGATTCCTTTGTTCTCCCTCATGCCGAGCTCAAATCGTTTTACAAACGCCTCGGGTGGCTAACGCTCACAATGCGTAGAAACTATTTTTATGATATTGCTACTTAACGCACACTGACAACGGATATGCCAGAATACTTGAAAGCCTTTTTTAATGAGACTGGTGACTTGCGTCGATCTAAACGTACCGCTGCGTCCGGTCTCCATAAACCAACACCTACCATAAGGGCTTACGAGCGTTCAATTACTCTATCGGCGTTGGCGTTGCGCGATAAGCTACCATTCAAGATTAGAGTGTTGGACACTCTTTGAAGCAAGGTGTGTATAGATTTTTATTTGCGCAAGTCTGATACAATTTTTAGTATTCATTGTAAATATACCTACTATTTGTTTAAATTGTAATGACTAGTAGATATGCGCTTTTACATTCGATGAGTTTTAAACTGTTATGCTATTTATTGTGATCTTTGTTAAGGAGGCCCAACACTTACATAGCACTAAAATTGTAATTATTTGAGTTATCCGTTTATATTTAATAATAATAAAATATTGTAGTACGGAAAAGAGGTTCTTTATGAGTTGGAAAAAATTGTTTCATCAAATTTGTATCGTTACTTGCGCGTACTTATATTCCAAGTTTTTAAGAAGTACTCACTAACTACCTTAATATTTTTGGCTTTTCATGTGATTTCACTTTTTCAAAGCTTGTTCTACTCCTTGATCGATTTCAGGTAGAGTTACTGCGCAAAATTTTTGGAAATATACATCATATAAAAAGTTACATGCAAATTTTTGTACGAAAACGCGTAAATAAGTACAATTTCGTATATAACAATGTAACTTTTTATATGATGTGTGCGAGGTTACTTGTAAATTTGATCTCGGCTTCACTTTCGAGTTTTTTCATCCTCTCAATTTATCGGGCTTTTTCTTTGGTTCATTTTTTTTCTCTGTTAGTCCTGTCTTCCATCTCTTTTTCTTGCTCCTACCTTCACGACTTTTTAAGCTCCTCTATTTGCTTTTTGGTTAATGTCTCTATTTTTTTATTTCATCTTTCAGCTCTGAGATCTAATTATTGTCACGTGACTGAAGCCTTTTTATTTGTTTCGTGATTGGCTGAGACTGGCCAAAACCGGATGAATTTGAAGATGAGATTTTGAAAAATGAATAGTAAGTGATTTTAATTAGTAAATTAAATGAAAATTATAACTATACGTTAAAAATAATCTAATCATTTGATTTTCTTTTCCACACAAATCTTGAAAATAATTATGTTTAATTAAATTTAGCGCGCAATAATTGAAATTTCTTATGATAAAACAAAACTATAGAATCTACTTTTTAACTCTGTTGCAACAAATTAAACAGGAATACGTATTTGACTCGCCCAATTGAGTACATACACGTGAATACACAATAAAAACTCTTCGTAATACCTAAACTTTCAATCACAAGCGTTGGGGCTATTATTTTCTCGAGTTCATATCTCACCTGCGAAATACATCAAATCAGCGCTTTAATTACAAAACGACGAAGCTGATACGCTGACAGAAACAGTCCTGTGCACAATGCGCACAAGAAAAGAAGGGAGAGAAATGGGGCATCAGGAGCACAGCAAGGGGAGAATGGAGAAGCGCCAACTCATAAAGCACAAATAAATTAGCTTCCCCTCCCCGACAGAGGGTCATCCTCACGCTGTGGACATAACGAATCGCGACGCAAGAGCTCGTGGGCATGGAATATGGACAAAATGAAAAAAAAAATACTATACATTCAGAGATACATGGGGGGTTTCCACACATAATACACCAGCATGCGCGCGTGGAGAATGCGGAACAATTAAAATTAATGCAGCGGATGGGGCCACTTTCAAAATAAATACGGCTGTCATGTGGCGATTAGCCGGGCAAGTTCTTCTCCCGGTCGTGCGCGGCTGTTCGTACACGCAAATGGTGTGTATATACGGGCGTATATATGCGTCTATATGTATGCGCATGATGATCGATGGCGCCCATAAATAATGCAACGCGACCCTCTTGGCCGTGCTGCACTTTTCTCTGCGGCTATATTACGCTGATATTTGTATATACATATGTATAATACAGTGCACCCCTGTGATAGTTGCTCTCTGATGCTCTGTTATGTGCGGCGTGTGTAAGAACCGAGAGAACGAGGGATTCCCCCGATTTAAGGCACTCTGTTCCCATTTTACTGCCAGTCGACGGTCCTGGTGTCTGACGAGTTTTGTTCTTTGTTCCTTCTTTTAAGATCGATTTAATTGTCAGTGGTTTCCTTATATATTCATAGAGCTTTATTTTAAGTTGCTATTTTAATCCAACGTATTTCGTACTTTTTCAATGAGATGAAATTCACCTTTAACTCAAGCAGTCGTAGAATGAACACAAAATATAATTGTACGAATTGATGTTGATGCAGCTTATGATTCATATTTACATGAAAAACGTGCTTGAAAAAACAGTACATGAAATAATTCATGAATGTAAACGTTCATGGTCCATACTGATGGTAAGATTTCAGAAAGTTAATGCATCAACTCTTCATCTGAGTTGAGTGCAATTTAGGAGTACCATAAACGTTATAAGTCCAAACGATACTAAAATTTGAATTAATTTATGCATAAAATCTGTAATAAAAAAACGCGTGGACGCGTCTCATGTAACTACTTAGTTATAAAAAGAAAAATTATTTTACAGTATTTTCCTGGAGTGAAATGTTTACTGCAAGTGTAATCAGCCGGTTGATGAACAGTAGAATTGAATTACCCAATTCAGTATCCATTAGAAATTATTAGATAATAATGTTAAATTAGAACCTCGCCTGAAATCACGATCTCATATGCACAACTTGCACGCTCCTATGACTGCATTAGAATCAACTCCGATTCAGTTTCGTCCCATTTCCAGTTCGTTTCCGCATAGCCTCAACCGTACACACACATAACTGTAATTAATTAACTACGCCAATATCAATATTTTTATGGTTCCCACTCGATAAGTCGAAGCCTCTCGACGACTAATTTCCGGCCCCCAAGAGAAGGTAGTGGGAGGGTTGGTGGGAGAAGGTGCGATTTCCGCACTGCCACGCGTCACGGAGACGCGCACCCTTCGTCGCGTACACGTGTGCAGTCAGCGTTACGACCCCTCCCTCATCCATCCTCCCCCGCCTCCAGATCCACTTAATCTCAATCCGGGTTATGAAATGATTAATTAAGTGCCAGCGTAGCATTATATTACTCCATCGCGCAGCCCCTCTCTGATCTCTGCCTGCCCTCTGTGCTCGGGGGCGACGCGTCGTTACGCCATTAACTTGTCGTCCCTGGTTACGGCCCCCCCGTGTAAGATATGTATTTTCCCTGCAAGTCTCGTTTCTGAGCTTTGATTGCGCGAGAGAGAGCGGACTCTGCTTGCCATTCCGGCGTTTATCACTCGCTTAACTCCCAACACTTGTGTATATGTACTTGTGTACAAGAATACGTACCACAGCGGATAGTTGGCGGAATTATTTTCTCTACAGTTTATATTATGCAAAGTGGCCGTCGCTCAAACACTCGCTATTTATAGAAGGTTTATGATTTTAGAATGGGAATTACACACGCAGCGAGCTCCGTGAAATTGTAAATTCCTCGCTGCTGCTGCTGCTGCTGCTGCTTTATGGCACCCCGCTCGCTTGCTTGCGAAAACATACTGCAAGTGAGCACTAGATTTTTGACCGTGGGCCTTTATTGCGCTTGGTTTGCGAAAGCCTGGGGCGCAAGATAGAGATTTTTTTCCCCCGCGAAAATTCATGCAGTTGATGAAAGTTATCTTGAACAATTTCAATTGTACATGTTATCGCGCAAAAACGTATGCGCGTAAATTCAGCTAGCAAAAACGTAAATCTTCATCATTAAAATCTTCCCGCGTCGACTCTGCCGATAAATCGTATCGGATTTCCGTGCAATTTTCTTCAAAACAGTATACTCCCCGGCAGTAGGGATCGTATCGCGTGGAACGTTTCATCCGCGCACAGTTAGCCAACGGAACCGAGTGCGTACGTATACTACTATCGGCTCCTCGCTCGGCATAAATAACTAATTGTGCTGTCGGGTAATTGTAACGTCAGCCCCGTTTTTATCCCGACGGCAGGCAGAACCGACCAGTACGGCGCATTGTTTCCCTTCTTCGAATTTCCGCAGAATCCCCGCGCGGCTCTCGTTTCATTACAGCGCGACAAAAGCCAGCCAACGTATCGAGGCCCTGGCCGAACAATCGTGATTCTTCGCACGGGCGCGCTTTGGTCTATGCGTCCCTGCCGCGCTCGAACATTATTCATTTCATCGGCTGCGCGCACTGCGGTGGAACGCAAAAAACCGAGTCTCACGCGGATCGAAGAAGCACATGTGAGGGGGGGGGGGGGGGGGGGGGGCTTTTGCGGGGAAAACGGAGGGAGGGGGGGGGCGGGGCGGGCCCAAAAACAAATACCCCTTTTTAACCCCGGGGGGTTTTTTTGTCC
>JAPYYV010026282.1:0-14485 GCA_030522625.1 Copidosoma aretas
AGCTGTAGGCCCAGTAGATGAACGGTTTAAATCATATGGGCAAGAGGTAATAAAACTGTCTTTTTGTACATGAAATATACAATTGATCAATGTTAAGGATATATTCCTTGCAATGGAGTGGAAAAGTATGTTGATACTTAAAATTTTCAACACAAATACATTTTCGGAAAAATCGTACATCTACTGGTCGGGGTTCATCTATTGGGTGGTTGACCCCTAGTAAAAAATTGTTTCATCTGTAGCAGACGCTCTTCTGCAAGGGGAATCTTTGTTGGGCGCCAAATAATTTTTACCGTTCTGTCACGGTAAAAAATTTATATGTTAGGTAAAAAGCCCTAAATGATGCTGAGGTCCTATGATTACCGTTCTGCACGGTAAGTGATATTTGTCCAAAAATTCACGATAAATTTTATGAAAAATTTTTCTCATTCCGCATAGACATTCCGGATCATATTTTTTTTGAAGCACCCAATTCATTCTTTTTATTTTTAAACATGGTTGGATCATAAAGTGCAAGATTTTAATAAACAATGCTAACATAATATATTATTAATCATGTGCCTAAAAACAGATATTTTTATAGATAATCGCACTGGAAAACAATATGAAAACACCACAAAACTTTCGTGGAACTTATGGAGTTCTTAACATCGGAATGGTTGTGATCGTCATTTTGTATATTATTGTTGGATTTTTTGGATATGTTAAATACGGACCTAAGGCTGCTGGCAGTATCACATTAAACTTGCCTATGGATGCTGTGTGAGACTCTTAAATCGAATATTACAGCAACTATTACTTACGGTAGAATGTAAAAAAGATTTCTATGAAAAACCAGATTAAAATGTTGAGTTCTTAAAGTTCATTGATCAAAACTTCTAGTGTTTCAACAAAGTTTTTACTAATTCGAAAAATTGCTGTTCAAATTTTAAACTGTGATGATAGGATCCCCATCACCCGCATTTCACGGCAAATATACTTAATTTCTATAATGTGTTCTAACAGGATGGCTCAATGTATCAAAGTGATGTTCGCTATTTCAATATTCATTACATATGCGCTACAAGCTTACGTACCTGTTGAAATAATGTGGTCAACTTATCTGGATCATCGAGTCAGGAACAACAAGCTGTTTTGGGAATACGTTTGCAGAACCGTCGTCAGTTTAGTCACATGTGAGTCAATTCTTATAATTATTCTTAGCATGCATTACACAAAACATTTTAGAGTTTTCTTCCATATAAATCCCAATCAAATTGTTGCATTGTTTCAAATTGGCCGCGCATTTTCAAAGTCCCTGAGCATATCTATGATAATTAGTAAGTAAAATGTAATGTTGCGGAATAAGTGCCCAGCCGAATTCAAGACAGGAGCAATATGAATATAGGGTTCTTATTTTACGCCACAAAGAAATACTGCAGTGTTTCGCCAAATATATCGTCCAGAAAAACGGTATTTCTTCATGAACAAAGACAAATAATGCTCATGAAAAATATTGTACAGGCTGCCACTGATGATCTTTTGTAGCTGGTGCGGCAGCGAGTCCAGCGCGCCAAAGCCGCCCGAAGCTGCCCAAAGGGCGGTAGACAGTCCGTCGGCGCTGCTGATAGATACTTGGCTGCATAATTAATTACTCGTTAATAAAATCATCTACGGGTGTGCTTTTGGATTCATTATTACGCAATTTTTCCTCAATTTTACGATGACGCTCTCTATTTTGTTGTATAATGAGTACAAGAGACAGTAATAAACTTTTTTGCTTCTACATATAGGAAGCTTTGTAATGGACAAACACTGACATGTCGAGATAACATGTCATAAACATTTTATGAACTTTAGAATCAAAATACATCACTCTGACAAAATGTCTGGGAGATGTTGAGTTGGTTCCCAAATCTAGAAAAAGTGTCGAGTTGGTTCCCAGCTGATAAAAGCCTATGGTCGAGTTAGTTCCCGGGCGAGAAGACTGCTCTATATCTATCAGTGACATTTATTATTTTTCCCGTCATACTTCAACTAGGCTTCCGGCTGGCAGTATAAAAGTGTCAAATACTGGCATGTTTAAAAAAATGATAAATTTGAACGTCACGAATTAAATGTTTAATACACTATCGCGCTTGGGCAAATTATAAAGTCTGCGTAGGTATACAATTTTGTTGAAACAGCTTTAAGATACTTAAGACGAGTGAAAGAACCACTTTGAAATCGTATCATTGTTTGCCGCACCAAATTTTCTGTCTCTTAAGTCGTCTTGTATTTTGTTTTTGTACTGTGAATCTTTATACATACATCTATTGCGTTTGCTTTATCTAGAGAACCAACTCGACATCGGCAAAATCCCTGTCTATGTGTGTGCATGTGTGTAATGAGTGTTCTATCAGGATTCCCTCAACCGGTTTTTAGGTCACAAAATGGCAGGACATTTTTTTCTATAGAACCTCTAAACATGGGCATCAAATGACAGGATATATCAAATAGAATATAATGAGCTTTATCACATCCTTCAAAATTCAACATGGCGGCCAAAAAGAGATTGCGGAACACTTATTATTTTAGAAACTCATCGATATGGGTATCAAATAAAAATGTATCATTAGTAGATTATAGTAAACTGTAAGTTCATCCAAATCCAATATGGCAATAAGTCAACGAAGAATGGCAGATTTCCTTTTTCTTTACACCCCCCTTGACATGGGTATCAAATGAAAGGGAATGCGGACGAGTGAAATACAATAATCTATGTGACGTCATTCAGAATTCAATATGGCGGCCGGCACAAAATGGCAGATTTCGTTTTTCTTTGCACCCCCCTTGACATATAAGTTATCAAATATAAGAGAATGGCAAGTGGAATACAATAAGCTATGAAGCGTCATTAAGAATCCAATATGACGGTGTTCACGAAATAGCGTATTGCCTTTTTGTCACTAACTCCTTGAGATGGGCATTACATTGAATAAACGTGCATTACAATAGTGCAACATGTTAGTATAATAATAACAAAATAGGTTCGATAACCATGAAAATTTTATGAAAATGTTTGAGTTTTAAAATGCTTTTAATGTACTAAAAAGTAGAACAATAAATTAAAATAAAAAAAAATTTTCACAATTATTTATTAAACTATAAAGTAAATTATACGGTCATGCGATACAGGAAATTTTATGAAATAGTTTTTTCTTCTCTCTTAGAAAGTACCCCCTTTTTTAAATACCAATCCCCTCTATTATTGAGTTTTAAATGACAGCTCCATAATTATTAAATGTTTCGTGCAATATGTATATATTCTGGAGAGACTCGTTGATAGAGGTCCCTTTCTTATAATATCCGCAGCTTCCTATTCATACAAATATCTAGTCTTCACGACACTACAAACGTAATGGTTTGTCCCCATAGTATGTACAGATAGATTGTCACCTGAGATTAGAAGAAGAACGTATCATCCAGTTTTGTAATTTCAAAAATGCATCATCTCGTTTTTTAATTTCAAAAACGTATCATCTCATTTTTCAATTTCAACAACAAATCATGTTCTAAAAGCATTATAACGAAGCTGCTATAAAAACCAGCACAATTTAAGCCCATGTAAATACTAGGATAACTTATTTGTATAACCTTTAATGAACGATTTGCTATTACTTTTTTATTTAATTCGTAAATATTAACAAGACTTAACCGATGCATACTGCGAAGACTATGCGACAGTTAAGTACACGGAGAGAAAAATCATAGGACTGCCCCATAGGTGAATCTGAAAAAGTTCACGGTGAGCGGGCACTAGCATTTTGCACTATAGAATCGATGCCCTGGCCGCATGTACGCGATGAGTGTGCAGCCTGCGCTATGTAGCGACAGAACAATCTCATGCGGGAATTGATTTTTTTTTTGGTAAGAATGGGGGGTGTTCCTCCAGTCCTCCCACTCTCTTCATCTTCAGTAAATCAGAGCGTACACGTGGCCCCTCTTACCTGCACCCCGCACTACCCTTATGTTTTTTATTTTTTTTTTATTTGAGGGTCTGACCTCGTAAGAGGTATGAACACAATTTATTGAAACAAAGTATAAGAGTAATGGATTGGTTTTTGTACAGATGTGATACTTTTTCCCCTATTAACAATGATCGTGAGGCAATAAGACTAGGTCATAAATATAGTAGGTCGCACTCGGTCGCACTATAAAAATGAGATCAACATAGTTTTGACAAGAAGTACAAAAATATCGTGGACGACACTCAAGTTAACATGTATGATTGGCGTTTTTATTAAATGTAATTTAGTTTACTCCTAAGGGTGAATGAAACCTAAACATATATTTGACATATGTTTAGAAACTTATAAATAATAAGGCATGCTTGAATGTTTGGTTCTGCAATAATGCACTCAATGTTTAGAGGTGGCCGTAAATTAATAACATTTAGTTCTCTTAAAGCATTAGTTCTCTTTGGTTAGAGTAATTATCACAGTTCCAAATGACATAGTTGAGAGTTTGAGATTCGTAGCTACAGCTACAACTGGGGTCGCTAATAATATTTTGTCTAAAAAGACTTTCAGCAAGACTAAGTTGGTTACAGCGCATTCTGTTAAGGTGGCTCCAGTGCCTAGTGCCGTACCTAATGTGTGCATAGGCAGTGCGGAAAAAGTGGTTGTGTTCAACCTGCTAGAATCCACGCGATTGTTTATTAATCATCCCCAAAATGGATGACAATATTCCGGAGGTGATGTACTTTCGTGCAGTTTTTGTAAAAATCTTTGACTCACTTTTGTTTGGGCAGGAAACGATGATGACCTCAAAATGCACGGAATGCACTACTTCAATCGAATAAATTCTGTTACACATTGTTCAAATCCCAAATTATTTTCAACAGTATTGTGACATCACCACTTATAACATTATTATAAAGTTTCAGGTCAAAATATTGAGAAGAAAAGATTCCAGACGTAATTTCGTAAAACAGTGTGGAGCCGCCACGTGTTTTTTTGTTTACATTTTCGTTCATAAAACGTTGAACGTAATATTAAACGTTGAACGTAACATTAAACGTTGATGTTGGGGCCCTAAAGTGTAAATCGATTCTTGTCTTATAAGCGTTTGCTTGATATCTGATTGGCTTGGATTGTGTTTTTTATTTGTAACCCATCGGCTGATCAAGATAAGAAAATATTGTTGCTACTCTCGTACTCACTTGTTTCACATAAGCAGAAATTTCATCCTCCAAATTTATCACCCATATCCTCTGATTACTTCAAAATAAAAAATACAATACAAGCAAATCAGATATCAAACAAAAGCTTATAAGACGTATAATCGATTATCACTTTACCCTTTAAAGTTATGTTTGCGCTTTCTAACGTTGTTTTAGAATATTTTGTGAGAGAAAATTTTAAAGATCATGAAGTTGCCTGAAAATTTTCATTTTGATTTAATCGATTTTGGAAAATCGATTTTTCGGAAGATATGGATTTTTTCGCCAGTGAACGTCGTTTGAGAATGTTTTGTGGTAGAAGACATGAAATTTTCAGAATAATTACGTATTTGAATTAAGAAAAAACGAAAATTTATGAGCGTATGTGTAAAAAAGAAAAAGAAAATGTGCATGAGGAAGCTTTGTGCCAATAAAATGGCGGCGATTTTTATTTCGATTTTATCAAGTACGAAAAATCATTTTTTTTTTTTTTTTTTTTTTTTTTTTTTTTTTTTTTTTTTTTTTTTTATTTTTTTTTTTAATTTTTTTTTTGTCTTCAAGATCAATAAATTTTATGATAACTTTTATTTTTATTTGATTGACTTTGGAAAATTGATTTTTTTTTTAAACATAGGTTTTTTTTGCCAGTAAACATTGTTTCAGAATATTTTATAGTAGAAGATCTTGAAGATGGAATTTCTTAAATAATCACGTTTTTGGATTTAAAAAAAAAGAAAATTGATGAGGGTGTGAGTGAAAAGAACATGTGAATTAGAAAGAATTGTGACAATGAAGTGGCAGCGGTTTTTTGTTTTTGGATGCATACTACTTCTTGAAATAAAATGTCGATCTAATCGTTTTTTTTTTTTTTCATTTTATTTAGATTTTTTTAATTTTCGAAACCCAATTTTTTCAAAAAAATAGATTTTAAAGATATTTATCCTTATTTCAGGATATTTTACGATGGGAATTCTAAAATATCCTTGAATTTCATATAAAAAAACGTATTAAGATGAAACATAAAAAATTGAGTATCTGGGTGTGCGTGGGTGTAAATGGGGAATCTATATAATCAGTCATATCTCAGGATTTCTTTGGCCGATTTCGGCTGGTTTTTTAATTAAATAGAAATGACATTACTTATGAAGATGATAAAAAACGTAAATAAAGTTATTTCGATTCTTTATAGGATTTAATTATTAAGGAAAATAAATTTCAACTGTTTACCCTGAAAATAGCAAAAAATCGCTTTTTAAACGAAAAAAATCGTTGTAACAACCTTAATAAGGTATAAACTTTAATTTTCCCCCCCAGCTGATACAGGGATATTAAACCAAATATTTTAAACCTTGCATTCTCAAAATTAGTTGGAAAGTTTATGAAATATGACTGACTTTTAAAAAAAAAATGTATTTCTTACATAAAAAGAAATGACATATCGTGGGTAGATGATTCACAATGAAAAATAAAGCTATTTTATTACTCTATAAGGTATAATAATTGAGGAAATAAAAAAAAAAAAAAATTTCACTTACAAATTATAAAGAATCGCTCTTCCGACATAAAAAATCGTCATAACAACCTTAATAAAGTAAAAAACTTGCATTCTTTTCCAAGCCCCCATAAAGATATAATACTAAATATTTTAAGCCCTTGATACTTGAAATAGGTCGGAGCGTTTCTAAGATATTTCTAATTACACGTATATATGTGTATACATACATACACACACGCACACACACACCTGCGCACGCGCACACACACACACGTACACACGCAGAAATTTTTTTTTTATGATGTATTTTTATTCCAAACACTGTAAAAAACATTTCTGACGTATTTTAAAGAAACAATTACATTTTACCGATACAAAGCTTACTCTATGAGGAAGCAATACCTTCCAAGACAACTTATATGTATAATATTCAAGCAACTCATTATTTAAGTTTCACTTCTGTCAGGTATCCCGCGAACACCATGTTTTTTTTTTTTTACAGCATTTAATCAGCAATTTAACACTGTTGACCATTGTAAACAGTGTTAAAAATATAATTGAAAAAATTCAAACCATCAATGACAAGTTCAGCTTTTGCCAAACAGAATTGTCTACATGTACGTAGCATGTCGATTGCAATATTGCAGTACCGATTAAATTTTGTCAATCTGAAGATTTTTTGGGACAATAACCAAATAAGTTTATCATTACACGAGGATTTCATGTAGTGTAGTTTTCAATATAGAAAACTTCAAGACTTAATTAGTATTTGGAAGAAGAATAAGTACTTTGCTTATATGCAATTAGTATGTTATATTATGTATTCAAAACTTTTGAAACTTATATTTAGAAAACCATCAAAAGAATTAAAAAAATTTAGGAGTAATGAGAGTGATAATAATGTTTCTTCTTCCATTGAACGTAGTGTTAAGTTCCTGTATGTTCTATAGAAATAAGCCGTAAGCGAAGTGGTTTTGATGGTCGAATCACTAAATCAGCTTTTATCGGCACATCGTGTGCAAAAACCACTGGCTCTAAGATAAAATTGTACAAAACATAAGCTATTGTTGTTTTCAGCTCCATCATGGCGAATTTCTGACCTAAAAAAGAACTTCAAGATTAAAACTTCTTCAATGTGACTAAATAACGTAGTGGACTAACAATTTATAATAAAATATTCTAAATCTCAAACTTTATTAGTTTTCTAATAATTAAACAAAGTTAAAAACAAAAATTTATCACCAAATACTACTTTGAAGAATGTATGGGAGTAATACTGTCTTGTTAGTGAATTGTTTGCTTTATAATTTATGAACTAGTTGGGTTAAATATTATTCCGCCAAACATAATTTGAAATGTATACGTATTCTCAAAAAATAGGAACGATAAAGCATTATTAACCAATTATTTATTTCGGATGCGTCAATAATGAAAAAAAAACATTGCAATTTTCCAATTCTCCGTTTTTTATCGAACTTTCGATCGTCGAATATTGATGCGAAGAAAAAGGTTCTTCAGAAGCCTCAAGAGATGGCTCTAAAGTCGAGCTATCTGTTGCTGTTCTAAATTTGGAGCAGTCAACACAGACAACACGACACGCAGTGTTATTAGTATGGACCTGTTGAGTATTTTTAGCATACCTCGACTTAAAGTAACACTTTACTCCCGCTGCAAGAAAGTAAGAGTGCTATTTTAAGTCAAGGTAGGCTAAAAAATCGTATACGCAGCTTCGCCTCGGGTGGCAAAATCCATGCAATCTGAGACATTCTTTACTTTTTCGCCCTAGGTGCATAATATACTATTTCTGAAAGTTATTGTAAACATAGACATTTTAAGATATTCTTGGCGGACAAAATAATGTCCTACTAACAAACTGAAATGTAAACAAATCTTTTCACTGCTACTAGATAAAAAGATGGAATTAGTAGTTTTCGTTGCAAATATGTATCTCTCCAGGGCGATCCATGGGCCCGAGGGTGGTTGCGAAGCTACGCACAAGGGACCGTTGGGACCCCCCTGGTCGGATGCACATGAGTGGCGAATGCTGTTTTTCCTACTGAGGGTGTTCCAGGGTTGCAAAAGTGCCCGTGGTAGGAAAACTACTATTTCTTACCTAGGGTGCAAAGTGCAACTGGCGTTTTGCACCCTAGGGCCGCACTTTGGGGCAAAGTTGCACTTTACGCCCTCGGCAACAAAAACACCGTTCGCACCTCGGGCACAAACATACAAAAACCCCCAACCTTCGGGTGTGCATTTTGTACTTTGCGCCCTAGGTACGAAAACTACTATTACGGCCCTGCCAGGCCCAAAGTGTGCCCATGGACGAAAAATTTCACTTTATGCCCTAGGCAACAAAAACACCGTTCGCAACTCGGGCACAAACATACAAAAACCCCACCCTCCGGGTGCAAAGTAAAAAAATCACGCCCCAAGGGCGGGGTTTTTGTATGTTTGTACCCGAGGTGCGCGCGACGTTTTTCTTTCCGAGGGTGCAAAGTTGAACTTTGCGCCCATGGTAAGAAATAGTACGTTTCCTACCTAGGGCAGAAAATACGACTACCGCGCCCTTCGGGCGCGGTTGTTGTACATTTATGCCTGAGGTGAGGACAACATTTTTTGTGTCGAGGTCAGACAGTGCAAATTTCTGCCCGTGGGCGCATTTTCGGCGCGCTAATC
The DNA here is from genome assembly GCA_030522625.1 of Copidosoma aretas. Taxonomy (NCBI): domain Eukaryota; kingdom Metazoa; phylum Arthropoda; class Insecta; order Hymenoptera; family Encyrtidae; genus Copidosoma; species Copidosoma aretas. The sequence goes on from JAPYYV010026282.1 coordinate 9,354, forward strand.
ATTTTCGTCCTATGGGCAGGAACATACTTTTCTGCCCAAGGGCCGAAAGTGATTAGGAGGGCCGAAAATGGGTCCCGAGGGCAAAAATGCTCTGCCGCACTTTCTTTCCTAGGTAGGAAATAGTAGATTACGGACGAGTTCGCAAAGGCTTGTATTTACGAACCGAGAGGTTTACGGCACGAGCCGAAGGCGCGGGCCGTTTCGAAGTTCGTAAAGAAGCCATTTCGAACGAGTCACGTATACTTTTTTTTTGCCTGAGAACCTAAAATCAAGCGGCGAAGATGCTATTTTGAGGTTAGAAGGCAAAAAAATATTTTTCCGTGATCTTCAGAAACTGCTCAGCTTCAACATCAATTCGGAAAATTATTTTTTATCAAAACCTGTGTAACAAATGAACTGAAATTATAACAGGTGCTAGAAAAATAAATCTATGACTTTCTTCTCTTTTTTATACATAATATTTAATTAAAAGAAAAAACTTCTTATTTAGTGCATCAGAAGGAGTTTTTGCATGAGGAAAAAGTTACATGACTTTTTACTGTAAAAGCAGCGGTGTAGTTGTGACCAACCAATGTTCATTATAATTTTTACCGAAGCTTCACGGTAATTTTTCTGTAGTAGAAAAATTAATCTTACGTAGCTATACTTTTTACCATGAAGGTACGGTAATTTTGCCCTTGATTTTGGAAAAAGATGACGTTAGCCGTCGATAATTTGTCGATAATGCAGATGCTTATTTTGTTAACAACCCTAATCAGTGAATAAGTTAAAAATCCATAGTATCCATAGCTTTTACGGTAAAAAGTCATGTAACTTTTCCCTCGTGTAGAAACTCCCTCTGATGTACTAAATAATATGATTTTGTTCTTTTGATTAAATATTATGAAAAAAGAAGAGAAGACAGACGTAGTTTTATTTTTCTAGCACCTGTGAAAATTTCAGTTCATTTGTTACACTGATTTTTATGAAATAGTCGTTTTCGTCACAAATGTGCATCTCTCCAGCGAGCTCTCCAGGGTGGTCCCTGGGCACAAGGGCGCTTGCGAAGCTCCCTGGTGGATGCACATGAGTGGCGAACGCTGTTTTTCCTACCGAGGGTGTACCAGGGTTGCAAAAGTGCCCAAGGTAGGAAAAACGATTTTCCGAATTGATGTTGGAGCTGAGCAGTTTCTGAAGATCACGGAAAAACATTTTTCCTACCTCGGGCACTTTTGCAACCCTGGAACACTCTTGGCAGGAAAAACAGCGTTCGCCACTCATGTGCATCCGACCAGGGGGGTCCCAACGGTCCCTCGGGCGTTTCTTTGCAAGCGCCCTCGGGCTCAGGGACCGCCCTGGAGAGATGCACATTTGTGAAGAAAACTACCATTTCCTACCTTGGGCCTTTTTGGAACCCTGGTACACCCTCGGTAGCAAATAGTCGATTACGGACGAGTTCGTAAAGGCTTGTATTTACGAACCGAGAGGTTTACGGCACGAGCCGAAGGCGAGGGCCGTTACGAGGATCGTAAAGAAGCCTTTTCGAACGAGTCAAGTATACTATTACAAATGCTATTTTTTTGCCTGAGAACCTAAAATCAAGCGGTGAAGATGCTATTTTGAGGTTAGAAGGAAAAAAATAGCATTTGTAAATCAATCGTTAAGACTTCTTTACGAACCTCTTTACGTCCTTTGCCTACGGCTCGTGCCGTAAACCTCTCGGTTCGCTAATTAAAGCCTTTCTAATCTCGTATACGAAAACTACTATTTCTCTCTCGATTCTCAACCAATTACAAAATACTTTAGCTAAATTAACGCCTTGGTTATCAGCGTTGTGCCTCTTCTCATTATTTTACGTGAAAATCGATGTATTAATAATAAATAATTAAACTTTATTAAAATAAGGTAATCGGCAAGGTAAAAATTCAGCCGATTTACTAAATGCCCTTAACAAACCATTGTGTGATCAAACGACTGTGTCGGTATTGTCGGTAGCTGACAGTAAATTCACACTATTGTTTTCCAATTAACTATTACAGCACCAATTTTGATTGAAAAGAGGTTTTTGTTTTCCTAATTAAGTCGCCTATATGGACCGGTAGCACGGGGCAGCTTTTTGTGAACAATTAGGTACTTACCGTCTGGGAGTCTGAAAACTAGATTCTTTATGAAATAGCGATGTAGAAAATATATATTTTAAGACCAGCACGCATACAATAGATGGTTTTCCCATTTAAAACCCATGAATGCGAGTGAGAGGGTCACTGTCTCACTCGCACTCATGGGTTTGAAATGGGAAAACCATCTTCTGCATGCGTGCTAGTCTTAAAAAAATATATTTTCGACATTGCTATTTCTTAGAGTATCCAGTTTTCAGACTCCCAGACGGTTACTAATTGTTTACAAAAATCTTTCCCGTGCTACCGGTCTAAAACGTTTATAAGGATAATATTGTCATTACGTAAATAAATCGCGGGTTATGAAATTTGTTAGAATATTTTTAATTTTTTTGCCCATCGGCTTCAAGAAGATTTGTTTACATTTAGTTTATTAGAAAGACAGAATGTTTTCCTAGAAGAATATCCTAAAATGTCAGTGTTTACAATTACTTTTCAAATTACCGTCATTCCCAGTTTATATATCCGTACTATATTGAGTATCACGAATTTTGTATATTAAAATCCGTAGAGTACAAAAACTACCCACAAGATCTACATGGCGCTTAGCTAATTCGGAGTACCGAGTTACAATCAACTAACAAGCGCTCGAAGAGTTTTCAAAATAAAAATCAGAAAAAGTTCAGAGATGCTCCCCAGGGTCCTTAGATTCCCACAACATCTGTAAAAACTTGGTACGTTGCTTTGTTTACTCAGAAAACGCCACAACCTCATTAGTTACGGAATTTATAACTTTAATCAACAAAGTCTGCTACGAATTTTCGAAAATCTAAACTTTTTCAATGTGAAATTACTTATTTATGTCTGAAGAATATGCATATAGAATTTTGGATCAAAATTTTTTTCATGATTTTTATATTGAAAACTTCAAGTGCTAGTGAGTTGATTGTAACTCGGTACTCCGAATCAGCTATTAAGCGCCGTGTAGGTACGGCCGTGTAGTCCTAAACAACCTTCAGAAAAGTCAATGGAAAGTAAATTGCAAGCCCAAGGAATATTTTTCTACTTTAAAAACATTGATCGGGTCCTGTGAAAGCTGATTGAATTAGATATCGATTTGAAAATGATGCTTTGAAAATGATAAAAGGTTAGGCGATTCTGCACTCATTTGACTACCGCCATATATTGACAGCACTACCATAATACAAATTTACAATGGTACAGGCATCCATAACTAATTATTACATGTATAATAATTTATAAATAAATAACACTTATTTGATTCAACGACGTTATTTTTATACACATCCGTATGATGCCGGAATACGGAAATGCATGATGTAAATGTCAAGTAGTATTTGTAGTTACCGATACAATTTCGTGGTCCAGCGCTAAATGGTACATAAGAGAAAGGATGTCGTCCTTTCACATTTTCAGGTAGAAATCTTTCTGGATCAAATTTATCAGGATTAGGCCAAAAGTTTTGATCTCTATGAAGATCATAAATGTGAACGTGGACTATCGCTCCTTCAGGTAAAAGGTGATTTTCTAATAGTTGAATAAAAAGTGATTTAAATTTAACTAAAATATTATTATATGATTTATATGATGAAGTAAATTTTACATACTTAATTTTAAGTCCTTTGTCATTTTTCTTGATATAAACGGTACACTTGGATACAGTCTTAAGGATTCTTTTATGCACATTTCAAGGTAATGAAGTTGTTGAATATCCGAATATCCTATTTTACCATCATTTTTTTCGAATAAGTTCTTAACCTCATTTCTTGCGCGTGTCTATGATATACGATTAATAAGCCATACATTGGAAGAAAATTCGGTTTGATAAGGTATTACGCTCAAGGAAATTGTAAGATAGTATTTGAAACAAAGAATATTCTGTTTTATTGTATACGACATATTCTTAATAAATAGACCACGTTCGAAAAAATGCTCTCGATGCAGTGAATGATAAGCAGTGATGTGAGTTGGTCAATTGACCGGACAATTGACCGGTCAATTGACGGTCATGACTCTGACCTGACAAAAAAAAATTGATAGTCAATGACAATTGACCATGACCGGTCAAAATTGTTTATGTCCGTCAAACCCACATCTGTATAGAGAGCGAAGAATATTTTAAGTTTATTTTTTGTTTTGGTAAAAGATTTTGCTTATTGCCCATAATTTGCATACAAGAAAACGAGATCTTGCATACAGTGACGAAAATGAAGACCCGAGCCAATATTGTTCTGATTCTGAGGCTGACGAGGATAATAATAATAATATTTTTAATGTCAAACTTGATTCAGATACGGAATCTGAAGAAAATTAAAAATTATATATATTTTATAAGAAGGAATTATATTTTATAATAAAAAAGGACTAATTTATAGAAAATATTAAGCGATATATGTCAGCTGCGTATTTTTTAATTTTTTTTAATTTTCTGACCAATGATTGGTTAGAAAAATCTTAGACGGTCATTTCCACATACAAATGTAATATTTGCTGACAGACAATTACCGTCAATTGACGGTCAAACTGACCATGACGTCAGGCAAATTTTTCTGACCGGTCAATCCACATCACTGATTATAAGGCGCGAGATTCAAATGCGCTATATGGGCAAAACCGTAAAAACAAGATTACTTAAATCCAAAGCCTTTTAACCCAGTAACATGAGAAATAGCGTCTAAATAATGTAATAATTGAATAAATTATTATAATGATGACAACGGATTTATGAATAAATAATACCTCAACCTAAATCCTAAGCTTTTGAACCCTGTGACCCGGGGGACAGCGAAATAATAATAAAATATTTAAATTAATTAATTATTAAGTAACCCTATAACCTATATCCCAAGCTCTTTGACCTAGTGATTCAGAGGAAATCAAGTTAGTATTGTATGATTATTGAATTACGGAGCTAGGGATGTACGAGGGTGGTCCGATAAGTACTTAGCCTCACCGCCCGATGGCGCTGCTATGGCTAGAGAACTATACTATCGTATAGTACATTCTAGCAGACGG
>JAPYYV010026286.1:0-12765 GCA_030522625.1 Copidosoma aretas
AAGATTCGACAGATACACCGTGATTTTCTCGGTTTTGGCCTGGGTACGACGGCGTAAGTCGTCCCACAAGTCTTGTTCGTCGTACTCCCCAATATACCGACGTCTGAAAGCCACCTGAAAAACTTCCCAGTCGTGCAAGTCTCCTTTGATCGTCCCGAACCAGTGGCTGGCTCCTTTGGACAGTATACAAGGTACCGCACTCAGGAATTCATTATCGCTAATCTCCGACCCTCCTCGGCAGTCCTCTAACTGCTCTAAAAACTACTTTGCGTCGTCTCCCTTATCCTCTCCAGTGAACTTCATTCCCCAGCTTTTGAGGAATTTCACGGCCTGTGATCGTCGGGTATTCCTCTCGCCATCGCTGTTTTGACTACTCTTAGTACTCTGAAGATCGCCAAACGCTGGTTGGGTCCTACCCAGTCGTCGGACCTCTCTTTCACTCGAATCGCTCCTCCGGTCCTCCGTAGGTCGAGGCAGGTCTCGGCCGGAGGGTATCTGTCCGGATAATTTTGTCCCGCGATTCTTTCCGTTAGGCCTTAGAAATCCGTTACCCGGGTCCAGGTCCCCATTCTGCCCAAACTGGGGTGTTCCGTGACTGGGCAGAGGTATTCTCGTAGTTAGAGATGGGAGACTCCTGCCCTGGGTACTCCCTTTTCCCACCCTCAGATGTTGATCAACTGTCCCGTTCCTCTTAGTCTCGACTACCTTTCCCTCGTTCGCTTTTAACTGTAACTTTTTTGTCCGGAGTCTCTTCCTGTTCCAGATTACACTTGAATACTCGCTGCTAGATGTCTCACTGGAATATACCCCTACTGATCCATCGCTTCCAAGTCTTGGCCTGTGTACCTCTTTCCCATAGACTCCTCCGTGTCCATGGTTGGACAGCCCTATCCGTCTAAGCCTCTCCAGTTCGGTCTGAGCTTCTGCTCATTCCTTACACCTTTGTCTCTCTAAAATCGCGTCCCTCCTAGCCTTATCCTCTTTCCTACGCTCCTCTAATGCCGTGGCTAACCTAATCTGTTCCTCGTTCTTACGTCTTTCTAAGGCCGTGGCTAACCTAACCTGTTCCTCATTCTTACGTTTCTCCAACTCAGCAGCTAATCTAGCCTGATCCTTTCGTTTCTGATCTTTTAACACCGCTGCTAACCTAACCTGATCTTTTCTCCTCTGGTCTTCCAACGCAGCGGCTAATCTAGCTTGTTCTCCTCTGCGCTGGTTTTCCAGAGCTGCAAACAACCTAGCTTGTTCCGTTTTCCTCTGTTCCTCTAAACCTTCAGTCAACCCCCCTTGAGTCTCCCTGTCTGATTCCCTACTACTTAACTCACTATTCCGATCCTCATTCTCCTGTTGAGCTGCTGAATGAACAGCGTCTAGATCGCGTAGAGCATAATACTCGCTACGATGCGATTTGGTCGTCCCGAGTTCTTTAGGAGTATTTGGCCAGGGATTTGTCTTGGGAGTCTTTATTCTTACCTTTCGGGATGCCTGAATCGATTCTAGGGAAATCCGACTCGAATTTGAGGGTGCCTGATCGTTTCCTGGGACTCTTGGCCTCCCCCCTAAGAGTGCCTGACTGGTCCCTGAAACTCCCTGATTTGCCCCTAAGAGCGCCTGATAACCCCCTATTGGTGCCGGACTACTTCCTGAAGTAGCCTGACTACCCCCCAAGCTGGTACCACAGGTCGACGGAGTCGTTCGGTGAGTCTTGGAGGAAACCAGTAGGTTCGGTAGAAAATCTCCCTGTTGTCCCATGAACATCTGCTGGGAACTGGCCGAGGTCGCCCCATACGATTCCGGAATCCCCCGAGTCTCCAACCCGTTCCCGAAGTACGTAGTGGTACCCATAATTCGCTCCTCGTGTAAAAACTTTGAGATTAATAGTCTCTTAGCGTTGGTCGGGAAAGTAAATGGTCGCCGAGTAACATTACCGTACCCGGGCCTATTTTCCCCTCCGATCACCGCTGTCATCACAGGTGTGGTATACGTCATGGTGCATGTCGTCGTCGTCGCGATCTGTACTGTATTGCACACCGGTGGCCGGTGTGCTTCGACCGCCCCTATCGTCTCGTCTCTTACGTCACGTAACCCGTCCCGTTCCAGGGTTGTGCCTGTAAGTGACCTGTCTTTCCTACGCGGTGTCGGTACGGGCGTCTCTGTTGTCGTTTGTCCCTCTTGGCTTTCCCGACCGTCTTCATCTACCGCGCTATCCTGACCCGATTCTCCGTCCTCAAGCTGGGGGGTCCTTCTGCCTGACACTCACCCTCCTTCAACAAATCCTCCTCATAAATTGGTACCAGCTCGTTCCCTGGGTCGTCCTCTAAAATTAACGCGCGTAAGAATCGATCCCTTATGACGTCCTCCTCTCCCACGGCACTATATCCACGCATAATCAACTCTGACGCTACTACATCAAACCACATCGCGCCTACAGTCCGCCGCATTCCTCGAAGCTCCCTTGTATTAATGACGGCCCTCATCGCTTCGTCGTGTGACTCCATAATTTTTCTCGTTTCCTAAATTCTTTCTGCCTACCTAAAGAAAATCCGCTGTTTGCGAATTTTCCTGCTACTCGTCCGCGTTGCCGACGGTCTCTCTCCCCTGATGTCTCTTTCTATGAAAAAGATTCTTGCCACCAGCGCCCAATAACACAGCCGTCGGAGACATAAAAATATAAGTATAATATATAAGATATATATATATATATACACATATATATATATATATATGCGTTTATCTTCGTATGTTCCGTGACCGCCGACAATACGGGACCAGGGCCTATCGTGGCTTGGTATCGTTAAAATACCACGTCTCAAGGGTTAACTGGTATTAGTTCTTATGTTAATGATGATAATTTTAATAATTAACACGCGAGTAAAGTCAATTCTCTGGGCTATCTGGTATAAGTATTATTTGTAATAATAGAAATTTTATTAATCGATACGCGAGATAAGTCAGCCCTCTGGATTAACTGGGAATAGTTCTTATGTTATAATAAATTGTTTTAATACTCTAAACTCAGGAAGAGTCGGCGCTCTGGGTTACCTAAAACTGATTCTTATGTTATTAATATTAATTTAATTACTTTAAACGCGAAACAACTTAACGCTCTGGGTTGAGTGATATTAGTTCTTATGTTGTTAATAATAATTTTCTCAATTTAAACGCGAGATTACTCAGCGCTCTCCGTAAATCAGTATTAGTTTTTATGATATTAATAATAATTTTCTTAATATCATCGCGAGAACAGTCAATGCTGTGGGTGAACTGGAATTAGTTATTATAATATTAATAATAATGTTATCAATTAAAACACAACACGATTCAGTGCTCTGGGATAACTAATATTAGTACATATGATAATATTAATAATTTCATTAATTGAAACGCGAAAACAGTCGGCACCCTAGGTTACCTGGTATAAGTTCTTATGTTATAAATAATAATTTTAATAATTTAAACGGAGGAACAGTAGGCGCTCTGGGTGAACTGGTATTAGTTCTCATAATAATGATGATGATTTTAATAATTTAAACGCTGAAACTGTCAGCGCTCTAGGTTACCTGGTATCAGTTCTTATGTTATTTATAATAATTCTATTACTTTAAAAGCGAGACAAGTCAGCGCTCAGGGTTAACTGGTATTAGTTCTTAAGATAATAATAGTAATGTTACTAATTAAATCGCGAGACATATCATTGCTCTGGGTTAACTAATGTTAGTTCTTGTAATATAAATAAAAATTATAATTATTTGAACGGAAGAACAGTCAGTACTGTGGGTTTGCTGGTATTAGTTCTCATAATATCAATCATAATGTTATTACATAGAACGCAAAGAAAGTCAGCGCTCTAGGTTAACTGGTATTAGTTCTTATGTTATAAATAAAAATATTTTCATCAATACGCGAGACGAGTCAGTGCTTTCAGTTAACTGGTGTTAGTTCTTATGATATTAATAATGATGTTACTAATTAAATCGCGAGACAAATCAGTGCTCTGGGTGAACTAGTATTAGTTTTTCTGATATTGATAATAATGTTAATCATTTATACGCGTGGCAAGTCAGCGCTCTAGGTTCACTGGTATTAGTTCTTATGTTATTAATAATAATTTCATTGATAAATACGTGCAACAAGTCAGTGCTCTAGGCTAACTGGTATTAGTATTTGTGGTATGAATAATAATGTTATTAAATAACACGCTAGAAAAGTCAGCGCTCTAGGTTGACTGGAATTGGTTCTTATGTTATTCATAATAATTTTATTGAATTAAACGTGAGAACAGTCGGCACTCTGGATTAACTGGTATAAATTCTTATGGTTTTGATAATAATATTATATGTTTAGACGCGAGGCAAGTCCGCGCTCTGGGTTAACTGGGATTAGTTCTCACGTTATTTCTAACAATTTTATTAATTTGAACGCGAGAGATGTCGGCCCTCTAGGTTACCTGGTATCAGTTCTTATATGATTTATAATAATTTTATTGCTTTAATCGCGAGAAAAGTTAGCGCTTTGGGTCGACTGGTATAAGTTCTCATGTTATTAATAATAATATTATCACTTTGAACGCGATACAACTTAACGCTATGGGTTAAGTGGTATTAGTTCATATGTTGTTAATAATAATTGTCTTAATTTGAACGCGAGATCAGTCAGCGCTCTCGATGAATAAGTATTAGTTCTTAAGTTATTAATAATAATTTTATTTATTAATACGTGAGACAAGTAAGTACCCTGGGCTAACTAGTATGAGTATTGGTGGTATTATTAAAAACCTTGTTAATTCATACGCGAGAAAAGTTAGTGCTCTGGGTTAATTGGTATTAGTAATTGTGGTACTAATAATAATGTTGTTAATTCATACGCGAGAAAAGTTAGCGCTCTGGGTTAACTAATATTAGTTTATATGTCATTAGTAATAATAATATTGCTTTAAACGCGGGACAAGTTAGCGCTCTGTGTTAACTGGTTTTAATTCTTATGCTAATAATATTGATTTTATTACTTTAAACGCGAGACATGTTAGCGCTCTGAGTTAACTGGTATTTGTTCTTATGTTATTGATAAAAAAATTTTTAATTAATAGGCGAGACAAGTCAGCGCTCTACGTGAACTTGTGTTCGTTCTTTTGATATTAATAATAATGTTGCTAATTAAATCGACAGACGAACCAGTGCATTAAGTTAACTGGTATTAGTACTTATGTTATTTATAATAAATTTAATAATTTAAACACGAAAGCAGTCGGTGCTCTGGGTTACCTGGTATTAGTTTTTATGTTAATTATAATAATTTTAGAATTTTAACGCAAGAACAGTCAGCGCTCTAGGTTAACTGGTATTAGTTTTTATAAAAATGATAATAATAATTTTAATAATCCAAAAGCGGGAAAAGTAGGAGCTCAGGGTTAACTGGTATTAGTATGTATCTTAATAACAATAATTCTATCAATATAAACGCGAGAACAGTCGGTGCTGTGGGTTAACTGGTATTAGTTCTTACGGAATAATAATAATTTCATTAATTTAAATGCGGGAACAGTAGGTGCTATGGGTTAACTGGTATTAGTTCTTATGTTATAAATAATTATTTTATTGGTTAATACGCAGGACAAGTAAGTGCTTTGGGTTAACTAGTATTAGTATTTGGGGTAGTAATAATAATGTTCTTACTCGCTTGAAAAAAAAACACATAGGATTCCCACATGAGTTTTCCATACTGGAAACCACATAGGAAACCCATGTGGGGATTTGTGACAAACACCACATGGGCTTCCTATGTGGGAAAGCAACGTGGCAAAGTCCAATTATTTTATTACAAAAATGAGAAAAAATTTGTCTGCGACTTATTTCTGCAATGCAATAATTTGTCTTTGACACATTATTTTCCCACATCGATTTCCCACATGGGTTTCCTATATAGGTTTTCCATGTGGGATACCCATGTGGGGAACCGATGTGGGAAAAAAATGAGTCTAACACGAAATATTTCATTTCAGAAATAAGATGCAATTAAATTTTTCAAATTTTTTTAATAAAATAATTCGACTTTGCCACGTTGTTTTCCCACATTGGAAACCCATGTGGTGTTTGTCTCAAATCCCCACATGGGTTTCCTATGTGCATGGGTTTCCTATGTGGTTTCCAGTATCGAAAACTCATGTGGGAATCCTTTGTGGTTTTTTTTTAGGCGAGTAATTAATATGCAAGACATGTCAGCGCTATAGACACACTGGGATTAGTTTTTATTTTATCAATAATAATTTTATTAATTTTTACGCAAGAACAGTCGGTGCTCTGGGTTAACTGGTGTTTGTTCTTATAATATTGATAATAATTTTATTAATTTTAACGCAATAACAGTTGGCGCTCTGGGGTAACTGGTATTAGTTCTTATGTTATCAATACAAATTTTATTAGTTAATACGCTAGACAAGTCAGTGCTCTGGGTTTACTGCTATTTGTTCTCATGTTATTGATAAAAAAATTTTCACTCTAAGGGGAGACAAGTTAGCACTTTGGGTTAACTAGTTTTAGTTCTAATAATATTGATGATAATATTATTATTTGAAACGCGTGAACAGTCGGGGCTCTGGGTTAACTGGTATTAGTTTATAATGTTATCAATAAAAATTTTATTAATTTATACGCCAGACTATTTGGTGCTCTGGGTTAACTGGTATTAGTATTTGTGGTACTAATAATAATGTTGTTAATTCATACGCGAGAAAAGTCAGTGCTCTGGGTTAACTGGTAATCATATTTATGATATTAATATTGATGTTGTTAATCATTAGCAAGAAAAGTGAGCGCTCTAGGTTAACTATTATTAGTTCATATGTTATTAACAATAATTTTATTAATTCAAATGCGAAAATAGTTGGTGCTCTGTTGTACCTAGTATTAGTTCTTATGCTATCAATAATAATTTTCTCACTTTAAACGCAAGACCTGTTAGCGCTCTGGGGTAACTGGTTTTAGTTCTTATGTTATTATTGAAAATTTTTTCATTCAATACGCGAGACAATTCAGTTCTCTAGGCTAACTGGCATTAGTTCTGATGTTATTAATAATAATTTTATTAATTGAAACGCGAGAACCTTCAGCGCTCTGGGTTAACTGGTATTCGATCTTATGATATTCATGATAATTTTATCAATTTGAACGCGGAAACAGTCGGCGCTCTGGGTAAACTGGTATTAGCTCCTATGTTATCAATAATAATTTTAATGATTAATACGCTAGTAAAAGTGCTTCGGGTTACCTGGTATTAGTTTTTATGTTATTAATAATTATTTTTTTACTTTAAAGGCGAGACAACTTAGCACTTCGGGTTAATTGGTATTAGTTCTTATGTTAGAAAAATTAGTTTTCTTAATTCAAAGGCTATAAAAGTCTGCGCTCTAAGTTAACTGGTATTAGTTTATATGTTGGTAATAACAATTTTATTAATTTAAACGCAAGAGCAATATGTGCTCTGGGTTAATTGGTGTTAGTTCTTATGTATCAATAATAATTTCATTAATTTAAACGCGGACACAGTAGATGCTCTGGGTTAACTGTTATTAGTTCCTATGTTATTAATAAAAATTTTATTAACTAATACGCGAGACAAGTCAGTGCTCTAGGCTAACTGGTATTAGTAGTTGTGGTACTAATAATAACGTTAATAATCAATAGCAAGAAATGTCAGCGCTCTGGGTCAACTGGTATTTGATCTTATGATATAAATGATAATTTTATCAATTTGAACGCAGGAACAGTCGACGCTCTTGGTTAACTAGTATTAGCTCCTATGTTATCAATAATAATTGTAATGATTTATACGCGAGCAACAGTTAGTGCTCCGGGTTAAGTAGTATTAGTTCTTATGTTATAAATAAAAATACTTTTAATCAATACGCGAAACGAGTCAGCACTTTAAGTTAACTGGTGTTAGTTCTTATGATATTAATAACAATGTTACTAATGGAATCGCGGGACGAATTAGTGCTCTTGGTTAACTAGTATTAGTTCTTCTAAAATTGATAATAATGTTACTAATTAATACACGTTACAAGTCAGCGCTCTCGGTTAACTGTTATTAGTTCCTATGTTATTAATAAAAATTTTATCAACTAATACGCGAGACAAGTCAGTGCTCTCGGTTAACTGGTATTAGTATTTGTGGTATTAATAATAATGTTATTAACTAACACACGAGAAAAGTCAGCGCACTGGGTTAACTAGAATTGGTTCTTATGTTATTCGTAATAATTTTATTAATGTAAACGCGAGAGCAGGTTGCGCTCTGGGTTAACTAGTATTCGTTCTTATGTTATTAATAAGAAGTTTTTTAATCAATACGCAATACAAGTCAGTGCTCTAAATTAACTGGTGATAGTTCTTATGATATTTATAACAATGTTACTAAGTCAATCGCGAGACAGATCAGTGCTCTAGGCTAACTGTTTTTAGAACATATGATATCAATAATAAATTTATCAATTTATACGGGCGAGCAGTTGGCGCTTTGGGTTACCTGTTATCAGTTCTTATGTTATCCATAATAATTTTATTGCTTCAAACGCGAGACAGGTTAGCGCTCTGGGTTAACTGGTATCAGTTCCTATGTTATTATTAATAATTTTATTACTTTAAACGCGAGTAGAGTCGGCGCTTTGGGTTACTTGCAATTAGTTCTTATGTTATTCATAGTAACTTTATCAATTTGAACGCTCTGGGTTGAGTGGTATTAGTTCATATGTTGTTAATAATGATTTTCTCAATTTAAACGCGTGATCAGTCGCGCTATTTGTAAATTGGTATTAGTTTTTATGATAATTATAATAATTTTCATATTTTGATCGCAAGAACAGTCTATGCTGTGGGTTAACTGGTATAAGTTCTTATGGTTTCAATAATAATATTATATGTTTATACGAGAGGCAAGTCCGCGCTCTGGGTTAACTGAGATTAGTTCTTATGTTATTGATAACAATTTTATTGATTTAAACGCGAGAAATGGCGGCCTTCTGAGATACCTGGTATCAGTTCCTATGTTATTTATAACAATTTTCTTGCTTTATGCGCGAGAAAAGTTAGCGCTTTGGGTTGACTGATATTAGTTTCTACATTATTATTATTAATAATTTTATTACTTTAAACGCGAGAAAAGTCGGCTTTGTAGGTTACCTTGTATCAGTTCTTATGTTATTTATAATAATTTTATTGCTTAAATGGCGAGAAAAGTTAGCGCTTTGGGTTGACTAGTATTAGTTCTAATGTTAATAATAATAATTCTATCACTTTAAACGCGAGACAACTTAACGCACTGGGTTGAGTGGTATTAGTTTATATGTTTTTAATAATGATTTTCTTAATTTAATTGCGTGATCAGTCAGCGCTCTATGTAAATTAGCATTGGTTTTTATGATAATTATAATAATTTTCATATTTTCATCGCAAAAACAGTCTATGCTGTGGGTTAACTGGTATTAACTCTTATGATATTGATAACAATGTTACTTATTCAATCACGGGACAAATCAGTGCTCTGGGTTAACTGTTATTAGTTCAGATGATATTAATAATAATTTTATTGCTTTGTACGCAAGACAACTTTGCGCTCTGGGTTAACTGGTATTAGTTCTTATGTTAATTATGATAATTTTATTCCTAAATACGGGAGTAATGTCAGTGCTCTGTGTTAACTGGTAATAGTATTTGTGGTATAATAGAAATGTTATTAATCAATACGTGAGAAAAGTCGGCACTCTGGGTTAACTGGTATTAGTTCTTATGATGATAATAATAATCTTATCACTTAAAACACAACACAATTTTTCTGGGTAAATTGTTATCATTACATATAATAATATTAATAATTTCATTGATTGAAACGTGAAAACAGTCGGCACCCTAGGTTACCTGGTATAAGTTCTTATGTTATTTATAATAATTCTATTACTTTTAAAGCGAGACAAGTTAGGGCTCTGGGTTAACTAGTATTAGTTTTTCTGATGATGATAATAATGTTACAAATTAAATCGCGAGACAGATCAGTGCTTTGGGCTAACTGTTATTAGTACATATGATATTGATAATAATTTTATCATTTCATACGCGCGACTAGTTGGCGCTCTGGATTACCTGGTATCAGTTCATTTAATATTAATAATAATTTTATTGATTAATACGGGAGACAAGTAAGTGCCCTGGTCTAACTAGTATGAGTATTGGTGGTATTATTAATAATGTTGTTAATTCATACTCGAGAAAAGTCAGTGCTCTGGGTTAATTGGTATTAGTAATTGTGGTACTAATGATAATGTTGTTAATTCATACGCGAAAAAAGTCAGCTCTCTGGGTTAATATAAGTTTATATGTCATTAATAATAATAATATTGCTTTAAACGCAAGACAAGTTAGCGCTCTGAGTTAACTAATAACAGTTCTTATGGTAATAATAATAATTGTATTATTAAACACGAGCGACAAGTCAGTGCTCTGGGTTAACTGGGATTAGTATTTCTAGTATTAATAATGATGTTATTAATTAACACGTGAGAAAAGTCGGCGCTCTGGGTTAACTGGAATTGGTTCTTATGATAGCTATAATAATTTTATTAATGAAAACGCGAGATCAGGCGGCGCTCTGGTTTACCTAGTATTAGATCTAAGGCTATTAATGATTCTTTGATTACTTCAAACGCGAGACATATTAGCACTCTGTGTTAACTGGTATTAGTTCTTATGCTAATGATAATGATTTTATTACTTTAAACGCGAGACATGTTAGCGCTCTGGGTTAACCGGTATTCGTTCTTATGTTATTGACGAAAATTTTCTCACTTCAAAGGTGAGACAAGTTATCACTTTGGGTTAACTAGTTTTAGTTCTTATAATATTGATGATAATTTTAATAATTTAAATGCGTGAACAGTCGGCGTTCTGGGTTAACTGGTAATAGTTTACAATGTTATCAATACAAATGTTATTAATTGATACGCAGGACAAGTCAGTGCTCTGGGTTAACTGGTATTAGTATTTGTGGTACTAATAATAATGTTATCAATTCATCCGCGAGAAAAGTCAGCGCTCTGGGTTTACTAGTATCAGTTTATACGTCATTAATAATAATTTATTAATTTAAACGCAAGTGCAGTCGGTGCTCTGGGTTAACTGGTATTAATATTTATGATAATTATATTAATATTATTAATCATTATCAAGAAAAGTCAGCGCTCTGGGTTAACTGGTATTAGATCTTATGATATAGATGATAATTTTATCAATTTGAACGCGAGAACAGTCGACGCTCTGGGTTTACTAGTATTAGCTCCTTTGTTATCAATAATAATTGTAATGATTCATACGCGAGTAAAAGTTAGTGCTCCGGGTTAAGTAGTATAGGTTCTTATGTTATAAAAATTAGTTTTATTAATTCAAACGCGATAACAGTCTTCGCTCTGGGTTAACTGGCATTAGTTTTCATAATATTAATAAGAATTTTATTAATTAATACGCAAGACTATTCATGCTCTGGGTTAACTGGTGTTAGTATTTGTGGTACTAATAATAATGTTGTTAACTGATACGCGAGAAAAGTTAGCGCTCTGGGTTAACTGGTATTAGTTTATATGTTGTTAATAACAATTTTATTGATTCAAACGCAAAAGCAGTATGTGCTCTGGGTTAACTGGTATTAGTTTTTATGTATCAATAATAATTTTATTAATTTAAACGCGGGAACAGTAGGCGCTCTAGGTTAAGTGGTATAAGTTCTTATATTATCAATAATAATTTTATTGATCAATACGCGAGAGAAGTAAGTGCCCTCGGCATACTAGTATCAGTTTATATGTCATTAATAATAATTTATTAATTCGAACGCGAGAAAAGTCGGAGCTCTGGGTTAACTGGTATTAGTTCTTATTATTTTAATAATAATTTTTTTGATTAATATGCAAAAAAAGTCAGCGCTTTGGGTTAACTTGTATTCGATCTTATGTAATTGATAATGATGTTATTAATTAATACGCGAGACAAATCAGTGCTCTAAGTTAACAAGTATTAGTATTTGTGGTATTAATAATAATGTTATTTATTAATACGCGAGACAGGTTAGTGCTCTGCGTTAACTGGTATGAGTTCTTATGATATCGATAATGATTTTATTCATTTAAACGCGAAAACAGTCGGCACTCTGGGTTAACTGGTATTATTTCATATTATAATGATCATAAACATTTCAATTTAAAAGCGGGAACAGTCGGCACTTTAGGTTAACTGGAAACATTTCAATTTAAAAGCGGGAACAGTCGGCACTTTAGGTTAACTGGTATTAGTTCTTTTGTTATTAATAATAATTATAATAATTATCTTGCGAGACCAATCAGCGCTCTGAGTTGACTAGTACTAGTATTTGTGGTATTATTAATAATGTTATTAATTAATACTCGAGACAGGTCAGTGCTTTGGGTTTACTTGTATTATTTCTTATGATATAAATAAAGATTTAACTAATTAAATCGTGAGACAAATCAGAGCCCTAGCTAAACTGGTATTAGTATTTGTGTTATTCATAATAACATTAATAATTAATACGTGAGGCAAGTAAGTCTCGGGGTTAACTGGGATGAGTTCGTATGATAATTATAATGATTTTTTCAATTTTTACGCGGGTACAGTCGGCACTCTGGGTTAACTGGTATTATTTCATATTATAATGATCATAAACATTTCAATTTAAAAGCGGGAACAGTCGGCACTTTAGGTTAACTGG
>JAPYYV010026289.1:0-10846 GCA_030522625.1 Copidosoma aretas
TAAATTATAAGTTTCGATTTTTTTTTTAAATATATCTATTTACAAAAATCAAAAAATTCGGGAGTTCAAAATTAAAATCGGGAGTCGGGAGAAATCATAGGATTTCGAGAGTCTCCCGCTGAAATCGGGAGAGGTGGTAACCCTATGTAGGTGGCGACTGCAAACGGTTAGTTGAGCGAAGGAGCATGTAGGTATGCGAAAGCCGAGTCATTCAAGAGATCTCTTTTTTTTGTGTTGTGTTGAGAAAGTGCGCGCTAGAAGAGGGGTTTGAGGAAATCGTGCGTGGTGTCGAGAATCGGATTGAGTATACTGGGTGTGTGTTGTGTAGTTCGAGTGTGCTGCGGATTTTTCTGAAAGTAATGAATGATCGCGTTTGTTCAGCGAGAGAGAGAGAGAGAGAGAGATAGAATCGATGTTACGTCGGGTATGTGTGTGTGTGTGTGTGTGTGTGTGTGTGTTGCGCGTGTGCAGCGTGTTTGGGTATTTGGTGCGTGTTCCGCGTCTCCAGAAGGCGGCCTCGGGACCGTCTATAAGGTAAATGCCCCTATAACCGAACACTTGAGTACCTTAAGAATTTTCAAGCCATAGAAATGATAAAAGAACTATGTTTTATGAGTTTTATTTGATCCCTATGATGATCAATGATGTGATGAAGTGAGTAAAACGTTAATTAATGATAAATTAGACAGGTTAAGGTTAAATAAACGAATACTGATAAGCATCTTCCCGTACCTATGACTGAACATACAAGAATTGAGGTGCCCCTGTGTTCAAATTTTGATGTACCTAAAGTTGAACGTGCTTTGTTTGCGTGAAAGAGGGTTTAATGTATGAAAGAAAAAAAATTTTTTCGTTTGAAGTACATGTATACTAATAAAGTTGACTGAAGGAACACGAATAAAAATAATGTTAATAAGTATTCATAAAAATACATACCTTTGTTAAAAGTTTTTGAGTTATAGGTTAGGAGTCCGGTATAACGCCGGCGTTTAACTATAGAGGCACTCTCAATAAACTGTATGACTATAAATAAACACCTCTAATGTTGATAAAAAAGTTTATAAAATCCAAAGATAAATGTTCTTCAATAATTTAATAATGCATCAAGCTATTGCTAGTTTTATTTATTTGTACAAAAATATTGTAGAATGCTTATAACAGCTTTAAGAAAATATGAGTCTTTCTTAGCAGACGGCTTAAGAAAAGCAACGCTAATCGGTCGAGCATCAAGCAAGGATATTCCAAGTACAATTATTTGTATTAACTATTATTTTATTGATGCAGAACCTTTTCTACTCGTAGGTACAAGTCTTAAGAAAGTATCTATCAGGACAAATTTAGTGTGCAATCGTTATTTAAAATGTAATCGGCTAATATGTGACAAGTGTTCAGATATGTAGGTACTTACTGTTCAGTTATAGGGGCACTTACCTTACGTTGCGGTAGAACGTCGGAGTGCGTGAGACTGAACTTCGGTCAGAGATTAGAAGAGAGATTGCCAGTGCCTATGGTAAGCAGTGTGTCACCGTTTTGCACTGGTTTCAGCGCCAATCCGTCGTGGTCAGCCGTCGAACTAGTTGCACATTTGTTATTGGCCAGAGGTTCCAGCGCGTATCTTCAAAAAGTCTCCCGCAGTAGGAGGAGAGGAGACCGAGTATTATACGCCGTACGGGCAGTATACTGCACGGGTATGGTGGAGAGGGAGCGAGTATACCTATATATGTGCCTGGCTGTAATATACATGTATAGATGTATACATGTATACTCGGGCGCGGAGCTGAACGTGCCAGCTCGCTCTGAAGCCATTTTGACTGTACGAGTTCGGTCAGCGATTAAACTCGTTAAAAGATTAATGCTTATGCGAATGTTGAGTCTGTCACAAAATCATAAGTCAAGTAATAACGACGTAAGCCTCTATATTAAACTTAAGCTTTGGAACTTTGCTATAAACATATGTGACTTTTAATCTTCCTACAACCTACGTGATGGTAGCAGTGGTAGCACACGGACACATCATTATGCATTTTGCAGACTTAGGTTCGAATCTCACTTAAAGCAAAATTATCTTTTTCAGTTTTTTTTTTCAATTCAACATCTTATTAATTTTGTATTTTTTCCATTATGATTGCATGAAAAAAATTTGCAAAAAATGTTTTCGCTGAATTCATTATTGATTTGATAAAATTGGCTGCATTTTTTTTCGCTCGTGCGCATTCATTTATTAAAATTAACCTATAATTATTCAGTATAATTGATAAAATATTAAAAAATGTTCATCAATGCACGCATCCTATTGAAAAAGTACTAATTGAAAATCTTGTATGATTTAATTCTAACTCAAACTCAAGTATAATAAATTCAAAATTGCGTGCAGCAAGATTTATAATACAATAAGTATAAGAATTTGTGCAGTATGATGAGATATTCACTTTTTTCAGTGATATTTTGATAATTTCTATTTTGGTGTTTGTTTATCATTGTAACATAGAAATATTTCATATGTATAAATTAATATGTCTATAACTTAATTTATTAACTATTACTTTTTGTGATTTACATTTATTCTTACAATGTTGATGAATCAATTTGAAGAGGTTTATTCACGAACATTTATACATTGTTAATGGCTATAAATCTAGTATAATTGCGTTAGAAATATTTTAAAGAATCACTAGTATTTCTTAGTTGCATACCGAAGTTTTGACTTAAGATAGTAGTAAGAAACTCTGCATGCCATTTGGCACTATAGCATATGCATTGACCATTCGGACTCTACTATTCAACTGTCTTACTCCTTCTCACGCAGCTATGCGAAAGTTTTGAACTTTGGAAAGCTAATACTCAAAAACTCTGCCGCTGGGCTTTTCGAAACTTGGTATTCAATTTCGCGTGTAATATTATCTGTAAGACATCTGTTTTTTGAAAAAAATCGTGATAAGTGGTTACAAGTTATGAACGATTTTGTTCACAATTTTACGTCGAATCAGGTGCTTTTCTATCATCCCGTGTTAAAAGTTTAGTATTGACACTGTAATACCTCCAAAACTATACCGCTAGGATTCTTCAAATTTTGGGTTATGGTATATAATACCAATTTTAAGTCATACGCGAAATTTCAGGAAAATTGTATGAAAAGTATCTTTGCATAACTATCTTAAGTGCCATATTAAGTAAACGAAGGTATAAGCGATGCAAAGAGGGCGAGGTGGAAAACAAATGCGCAATGTATTCAATGTATCCAGCAGAACTTATCAATAATGTTTCCAATGACTAAAAAATTAAATATTATTTATATTCAACCTCGCCGTCTTTAAATTCCTAATATCTTCGATTAATTATTGACAATGGCGGGCGATAGCAAGTTTTCAGAAAACAAGTAATATTATTGCGGACTCCTACGAGAGGGGGCCCTATCTCGAGAAGTGACGTCATTTATGACGTCATTTTTGACGTCCCCAAAGACGTCATTAATTACGTCAATAATGACGTCTCTAAAGACGTCACCAAAGATGTCTCTAAATACGTTTTTGATACTATAAAAAAAAAACATTATGTAATTTTTTTCGTATAAATCACGTATGAATTTATTATTCGCAACAATTTTGTTGACCATTATGTAATTTTTTTCGTATAAATCACGTATGAATTTATTATTCGCAACAATTTTGTTGACTAAAAAAAAATAAAAACCCACCAAGTCTAGCTTCGAACTCGATCCGTCAGAATCGGAATTCAGTATCTTATCCACTTGGCCAGAGAGGATATGATACCTGAATAACAATTTTAGTCGATATAAGGCACAAGTTCTAAAAGCATTCTGTTTTTATCTTCTTTACAAGCCAAATCACAAATAAATACACTGAAATTCCCCTCTATATTATGTTTAAATATTTCTTTTATAATTCAGTTATAATATCAAATTAGGGAGGATTAAATAAATTAAAGCAATTTTAAATATAAATATGAGACTGATTTTATAAAAGAAATATTTGAATATAATATAGAGGGAAATTTTAATGTATTTATTTGTGATTTGGCTTGTAAAGAAGATAAAAACGGAATGCTTTTAGAACTTGTACCTTACATGGACTAAAATTGATATCCAGGTATCGTATCCTCTCTGGCCAAGCGGGTAAGATGCTGAATTCTGATTCTGACGGATCGAGTTCAAAGCTAGACAACAGCGGGTTTCTTTTTTTTTCTTTTTTTTTTGGTCAACAAAATTGTTGCGAATAATAAATTTATACGTGATTTATACGAAAAAAATTACATGTTTTTTTTTATAGTATCAAAAACGTATTTAGAGACGTCTTTGGTGACGTCTTCAGAGACGTCATTACTCGAGATAGGGGGGTTCTCAACGTACGCAAAATTGTTGGGTATAAAGTATTATTTATGGAAAAAATGATTACCTGTGTTGAACGTGTCTAAAATCTTGGCAATGACACGTTTTATCACTCCATTTTTTGTTTCATCACATTCCAAAACAGTAGACAGGAGGTAACTCAGTCAAAAATTTATAGCTATAATTATAGGTCATTATAGCTATAAAAATATTTATAGCTATAAATTTTTGACTGAGAACAAGCTGTAAAGTCACTTTTTCTTGAACATGATTGTATTCTTCACAACTAATATATTCAACAACGAAGAATAAAAAAACATACCGGTCTCGTGCAACACAGGAAAAAATGCTTTATTAACGAATTTTTTTACTCAATTTTTTATCAATAACAATATTTTTTTTGGATACCGACAAAAAGGTGAGTTCATAAGCGGAATATCTTGTACGAATTTTAATTTTTTTTTTATAAAGCTACTGTATTTTTTACTTTTTGGTATGCATGCTAATATATCAACAATTATGAAAACACCTCAAGTAGTGCAATGACAAATTTTCAATTTTTATCTGATTTTAATTTAACAAGGCTTGTTTTATTCCTTAAATGGTTTCAGATAAGGTTAACGTGACAAATTCTTTTAAATAATCAACAAGTCCAAAATTACGTGCAATTGTTTATACGGAATGGTAAGAAAACTGGTAGAAACTTACATTTCCGTGTAAACAATTGCACGTAACTTAAGGAACGTTAATTATTTGAAAAATTTATCACGTTGACCCTATCTCAAATCGTTTAGGGAATAAAACAAGCCTTGTTAAATTAAAATCGGATAAAAATTGAAAATTTGACAAAAGATTAATTGAGGTGTTTTCATAATAGGGACCTAGCATAAATTTTGTTTCTTCATTTCATTAGGTCCATCAGATAGATAATAAAAAAATATTGGACATGTATCATTTTATTTTTCATAAAAACACAAACTGACGAAGATAGAGCGTGTTAAAGTTACGCGTGACGTCATAATAACATACGATACATGCGCTAATTTTATATCATCATGACGTATTTCACCCCACTCCTAACTTTGATTTGCTCTATCTCCGTCATTTTTTGTTAATATGAAAAAAGAAAAAATATGTGTCCAATATTTTTTGATAATCTACCCGACGGACCAAATGGCATTTTTCACGCAAGGTCTCTATTGACCATATCTTAGCATATACTATAAAAAATGAAAAAATTTTCTTGTGCACAAAGATTATCGTCCTCTCATATGGAAATTATTTTTATGTTATTAGATTTGCACAACTTACTTTATAAATAATTATAGAATATAGCTATATGTGCTTATGAAACCTCCTTAAGTAAAATCTGAAAGGTACTTTCGTCATGCTACCTCGCACGGTTTCTTGTTTACTTGTTCTTTCATAAATTTTTGTAAAAGTCAACTACCTTGACTTTTAAAATGCTTATCCATTTAAAAGATTATACTTTTTTATTCCATTCGTCATTTATTCAGATTATATTTTTTCAACGAAGACATTTCACAATTAAAAAACAACAATCAAATCAAACATACTAGCCTATGGTGCCGCAGTGATACAATGCTTCAGTGTCGATTTTGTTTTCTCAATTTTTTGTTAATAACAATATTTGTTGTTTGTACCAATGATAGGTTACGTATTTAAAATTAATGAACACATTTTTTTAATTAAGAACCTGATTTGTATTCAGAGCTGCTCGAGACGCTCTACATTCAATCTGAAAACTACGTGCTTCATAGCACGAATTTTCTTTCCTTTTTTCATTTCATTATCCAGAAACAGTTGACGATCTGTCCTTATTAAATTTTCTTCTGTTTGAAGAGTAGCGAGCTTCGATTCGTTTCATCCTTGCATATAATTGCATTTTTTATAACAACGTTATTAACAAACAGAAAACATTGCACGGTATAAAACACAACCTCGCTGGTTAAGATCGCGAGCATCATTTGTTTAAAATTATTTACTATCCAATGATCAGCACCCAACACGTCATTATCAGAACCTTTAATATCAAATATAGGTTGATAATTGTAATACATAAAAATGCCTTGCATTATAGAAGTTTTTCTTTGCCCGACTCGAGGCGTCGTTATACTTTACTCTCAGTGGATTGAGTATCCAATAATCAAATCGGTGTAAAACTTACTATTGCACGAAAAGTTACAAGTGAATGTTTGAATAACTTATGATTACTCGTTGAACCATCTTGCCATTGATAGTTTGGATAGAAAATCAAGAGTTTTGCAATTAATTTGGAAACAAATTCTAACCTTTACTTGAACACTTAGAACAACGAAAGTTTGTTGAAAACGGCCTAGAATTCTGACTTCTTCAATATAATATACTTCATTAACAATTTGAGAATGTGTGCACAAAATTTTAGGTGGATACAACAAGCAGAAACTTTTTATAAATAATTTCGAAAAATAAGGATTGTAATGTATGGAACTTGCGTGGTAAATTTATCCTTTACATGCATTTAGTATAGGCCGAAAAATTGTACGTTCACGTTTTGATTAATATCATCCAAAGTTGGTCGGTGACTGACATTTTCCGAAGTGCTAATTTGTTCAGAATCGTATAAGCTTATTTGGTGGGTTTTTTGTTTATATGTTACTCCCTTAAATGCATTTTTTTGCAAATGAGTACATAAAAATACAGATTTCTTTAAGAGCCCGTGTTAAAATGTCTATCTTTATGGCTTTTTAGATAAAAAAATCAGTCGGTAAAATTGATTGAAAAATTTATACTGATTTTATCACCTTTTTGGTCCTTAATTTGTAAAAGGTAGAAGCTTCATTAATCTAAGTACCTCTAATTTCATTACAAAAACAAGTAAAATTAAAGTGTTACAAAACAAGAAAAATACCATACTACTTGTTTACCTAAAAAATATCAATTAATCAATTAATTCTTTTGTTAACGTTTTAGTACATCTATAATACATTTCCAAATGGATGTCATCTATATACAATTATTGGAAAAATATATAAATTCAACATCCTATCAATGTGTTACTCGTGACTAGTATATGATACTATGAAACTATTGTATTTATTATATTCAAAGCTGTTGATAGTTTTCTAGCTATCAAACAAGGACAAAATATAAATAAACACATGTCATGGATAAATTATTTTGACGTTATAAGAATAAATGTGAATCGTATAAATTAACATTTCCAATTTATTGATACTAGAAATACTAGGCACGTTTCACACGCTATATTATATTTTTTAATGACAAACGTTTCTATGAATGAACAATACGAGAAAAAAAAGGCTTCATTGACTTTTAATGCTCACCCTTTCATTGGTGTTTAAAAAAAAAAATGTTATCGTACGTAATTGTGAAAAACAAAACGTAAATACAGAATCGCATCACTGTACTACAAGAGACTCGTATAAAAGTTGTAATAAAAAAGTAAAGAAAATTCGTGCTATGTCAGATTGAATGTAGAGCGTCTCGAGCAGCTTGGTGTAAAAAATCAGATTCTAAATGCAAAAATCGGTTGAATAAGTTAAATACTGGCCGTTTATTTGGTTTCCGAAGAAAGTATTGTCATCGATAAAATTCTGGTTTGAGTGAAATTACAACCAGAGGTTGAAAAAAGAGACACTTTTCGCGCGTGTCTTAGGTGTATGTATAATTAGCTCAGCTACCGACTCACTAAAAGAAAATAGTCATCAGGGCTTATCTTTCAGTAAGTTTGTGATTGTTTTTTTCATAGATACACTGATATTAAATTACCTTAGAATAATCTAATTGTTGTTGTTTTATCGTGAATACGCCGAAGTTGAGCAAAACATTATTTGACATGCATTGATTAACATTTTTTAATATTTTTTTATCAATTTTACTGAATAATTATATGTTTTTTTTTATAAATAAATGCGCACGAGTGAAAGAACATGCAGGGAATATTATTAGAAAAATAATTAATTCAGCGAAAAAAATTTTTTGCAAATTTTTTTCATGCAATTACAATGGAAAAAATACAACATTAATAAGATGTTGAATTGAAAAAAAAACGGAAAAAAAAATTGTACTTCTAGTGAGATTCAAACCCAAGTCTGCAAAATGCATAATGATAGGTCCGTGTGCAAGCCACTTGTGCTACCATCACGTAGGATGTAGAAAGATTAAAAGTCATATGTTCATAGCAAAGTTCCAAAGCTTAAGTTGAATATAGAGGCTTACGTCGTTATTACTTTACTTATCATTTTGTGAGAAACTCAACATTCGCATAAGCATTCATCTTTTAACGAGTTTAATCGCTGACCGAACTCGTAGAGTCAAAATTGCTTTAGAGCGAGCTGGCATGTTCAACTCCGCGCCCGACTATATATTACAGCCAGGTACATACATAGGTATACTTGTTCCCTCTCAACTATACCCATGCAGTATACTGCCCATAAGGCGTATAATACTTAGTCTCCTCTCCTCCTGCTGCTGGAGACTTTTTGAAGATACGCGCTGGAACCTCTGACCAATAACAAATGTGCAACTAGCTCGACGGCTGACCACGACGGATTGGCGCTGAAACCAGTGCAAAATGGTTACACACTGCTTACCATAGGCACTAGCAATTTCCTTTCTAATCTCTGCTTTGGTAGTAGGCGTATGGCCAACGGGGCATTGCGGTAGGACCACGTAACGAGCGCGTTCGAGTCTCGGCAGACGGCCTGCGAGCCGTCTATACGTTGCGGTAGGATTTTGTTGTGTGTGTGAAGAGAGCTCGGAGAATTTAAAATGCCAAGATGCTGGGCGTGCTCCCCAAGCACAGGGCATGGACCAGTAAACGAAGAATCAAACGTGGCTAGTGAAGATGAATTTTTGCTTGAAAGGAAGGAAAAACAACAAAAAGAGGTATCCGAAAATAATACAGAGCCGACGCAGTTCAGGGACAATTGAGCGAATGAATCACGCCGAGCGAACAAGCAGGAAGAAAATCTAGCCGCGTGTACAGATGCGATAGAGTATAACAAGTCACCTCGAAACAGCCCTCGAACGAAAAAACACAACAAGTACTCGTTGTCCGTGTGAAGAGAGCTCGTCTGCGTGGACCCAGGGGGCTGTGCTGTCGAGTGTTGTTCTCGTAGAAGAGCTGTGTCGTAGTTACCTCGAAGTCGTTAGTGTGATAGTGGGTGTGTACGTATGCGTTTATTACTAGAATTTGACGTTGTTATATATAAGCTTTTGTTGGGTTGGAAGTGCGTGAATGTGTGGGTATGTGTGTGTGTGGATGGAAGTTGATGTGAGCAGCGAAAGGGTATCGATGTGTGGTTTGGGGGGGGGGGGGGGGGGGGTGGTATGGGTGTCCTCAAGCATAGCGAATAATAGGGCCTTGATCCCGGTAAGAGCTTTACGAACGGCGGGGAAGCCGGGGTGTGTAACAGGGTGGGGATATGTAAAGTCGTGGAAGCCAGGGTGTGTAACAGTGTCGGTATATGTAAATGCGTATTTGAGCGTGGCGACATGGCGACGGAGATAGCGCCCAGTCCTTTGTGGACTTGTCTTATGTAAATGAGAATAAATCTGGTTTTTATTGAGAGAAATTCTGCATTCGGATGTTTTCTTCACAGCCGTTTCTATTTCCCGGAGCTGTCCAATCCCGACGGACACCCCGCGGCGGAATCTCCACTGGGGGCAGAGTCTACAAGAAGAGCTGAGCGGAGCCAAGCAGTGTAGTCGTTGGTGTTGTTGTTCGTGTAGGTCGAGGTGTAGGTCGTCAGGCGTTCGTGTATATTTCGTCGTTATGCTGTTTCGTTGTTTTTCGTGTTTTTCGTCGTTGTCATCGTTATTATTGTTTCAGTTGGATCGTGTTTTAGTGCGAGGTACTCGGGACGGTCCCACGTTGTGGGGCTGGTAATTTACCTCGTAACAAAATATAAAAAAAAAAGAATAGAACAGTGAGAAAAAAATATAGCAAGATAAAAAACATACAAGTGAGTTTAAAATATCAAATAATATCAAAAGATAATGGAGAGATATGTAGGAGTGAGATGATCTATGTAAATGTATAAGATATTTATGTAGGTAAATCAGGCACTACTGAGTATACATTGAAAGTTCAATAATATTTTATGCGTTATTAATTATAATATTATGTCAATAAAAAAATAAAGTCTTACATGTTAAAGAATGTTTACTCAATTACGTATTATATTATATTGAACATAAAATAAGTATTATTTTATGGTGATGTGCGTATTCAACAGTTATGAAAGAAGAAGAGGAAATGTTGAAGTACATAAAAATCTATATTAAAATTGAAAAAAAAATCAATTAAAAAATTTACATTCATAAATATTAAGTAAGAATTTCACAATGATATCTGATGCAGCGTCCTTTTTTGGGTGGTTTCTTCGCAAGTAAGCGTTATGTCCAATAATAACCAAATTTACCGCGGAATACCCCAAATTAAGACCCAACACACAGCCTATATAATACGACTGT
>JAPYYV010026291.1:0-15004 GCA_030522625.1 Copidosoma aretas
AGAAAAGAGCGCCAGACAGTATGAATAATGGTCATGCGAAGTATGAGCGAGTATGGCGTTTGCTTGCCATGGCAGAGGGCTCTCTCTCTCTCTCTCTCTCTCTCTCTCTATATACACGGGCGACGTCATTAATATACTCGAAAGGAAGAGTACGTATGTATATCTCTGCCTCTAGCCTCGCCTTTTTTTTCCCCCCCACCCGTCCCTCAATGCGTGCTAGGCACGCTCGCTCGTCGTCGGGGATTTGATGTTATCGATTCGTCGAAACTGTAGAAAGGTTGAGTGTGTGTGAGACGGAGATGGGGGGGGGGGGGGGGGGAAAAAAGGCGCGGGGGGGCAAAAAGTCGCCGAGGATGCTGCTGCAGCGCGTCGGTACTTTTGGAAGACGAGGAGGGAGGGACTTTCTCGGACTGCCGTGCGACCCGCGGCCGACGACGATGAGAGAGATATAGGAGCAGGTGTTGGCATAAATTTCGCTGGTTTTTTTTCTCCTTCCTCTTCTGCCTGTACCCTCTTCCTCCTCCTCTTGCTCCGAACTTCCAAGACGCGAGTATAACGACCGGCCGGTTAATTAGCGCCCCGCGCCGGCTGGGATTATAAATCGAGGAGGGATTTTCGAGCCGCGTCGCGTTGGGCTGTTTCATCGTTCATCGCGGTAAACGAACGGGCGTCGTCGCCGTTGTCGTGGTCGTTAAGAATCGTACGTAAGTTAGCGCGTCGGAAGTATCCACGGCAAGGCGGATGGAGGTCGGCTCACCCGAAACGCAAAATTGGAAAATAACCGGACCCCCTTTGCCTAGCGAGAGAAAGGGTAGAGAAGCGTCGTTATTACGAGCGTGAATAAAATCATACCTTCCGTGGATCTTGGGTCGAAACAAACAAAAACGGGACAAATGGGCGCAACGCGAGAGCAGATGCATCTCCTCCGATGGGCAGAGGGGACTCGTCGTCGACTTGCCGAACCGCGATTCGAAGGGAGGTTCCCCCGTAGCGTGCGATTAGCCAACGGCCACTAGTGTATTATATGCAGGGCACGAGCTGGCCCCCCGCCGGGGCCACGTATAGGGCTACTCGGGATCGGGCGAAAAAGGAGGCGAGAGGCGAGCGAGTATGAGGGTACAAAACCGATGAAACGAAACGAGCGACGGCAGGAGAGGCCTTCGGGGTGCCTGCGGGATCGATCGGGCGTTCCGGGGGTCGGGGGGCGCACGCAGGTACATATACAGACGATACGCACGGGGGGGGGGGGGGGGCAGCGGCTTGTCGCCCGTGTCGCTGGTCCATTAGCTAATGGCCGGTGCTCCTCCTCGCGCCCCGTGCTTGTGTACACTCGCGCCCGCGCACACGAGCCGCCATCTGCTCTCCGATGCTGCTGCTGCTGGGCGGCCTCTATATTCGCCGATTACTCTCGCCCTCCGCGCGCGTGCACGCCGGCACTTTGCTTACGCTGCTGTTGCTGCAGGGCTACCGCGCACACGTGTCCGAGAATTTCTCCGGCCCCGCTGATTTATTCATCCCAGCAGACTCGCGGGTATACACACGCGGTCCCCCTATCTCGTGCTATGTTTGCCGGTGTACGCGCGCGGGCTGTTCCACGTGGGATTCCTCTTCCTTTTTTACTTTCCCCGGGGCCAAGCGTCCCGAGTAAATCAACGGCTGCCGCGGGACTCTCGCCGGGATGGTCGCGCGAGATAGCGCGTACCGCAGTGCGCGCGTACGGGGATCTACGGGTGGCGCATCAACGCGAGAGTTCGCGCGTAAGTGTATCATGCGCTCGCGGCACCACCGCCGGCTGGCCGATGCGACGGGTGTCTCATTGGGAGAGGGGTTGGCTGATGGGATGGGATGGGGGGGTGGGGGGGGGGGGGTTAACGAGGCTTTTCGGGGTAAAAAGGCGATGTTTTAGTCGCTGGGAGAATTTGATAATTCATTGTGAGAACTTGCCGTAAAGCTGCGCGAGTTCTTTGAATTTTCAAAAATTATTTGCATGAAACAATGCATCAGTCGTCCATGTGCACACTATATCGAAGACAGAGAATAACATCAATCGGAATCATATAAAATCTTATCGTGCATTCACCACCACCGTGTCCATAAAGCTGTTTGAAAAATCATCCTGGATCATTTAGCCGATTCGTAAGCCGGAGAAACTTATGCATCATGCGTCTCCTGATTCTCCGGGGCCTTGGTATCGGCACCTCGCGTGCATCACCGGACCCCGGCAATTATGAATCTACGGCCGCTTCACGGATGATAATCTTCCGATGGAGCAGGAATAATCAGCAACAAGCCTCGTCTCCTTTTCCGCGAACGGACGGTGCGTTAAAATGCCTCGCGAAAAGCAAAAGAAATATCGAGGAAGCTTAACGAGTATAGTCGTAAGTATAAGACCGAGCGAGTGGGTGGGGTTGTATGGGATACGATCGGCATCAACTTTTGCTTGGACAAATAAGTATGGTTTCCACGCAGTCGTGTAGGCGCAAAGCCGGAGGATTAGGATTTTTTTTTTTTCATCATTCGTACTATTGAGAAAATACCTTGCGACCGTGTGGACGTTTTGTCTAAGGTTTAGCGGTTTCACGGAATCAAGTCTATACTTGGGTTGGCGTTGACGATATGTTAATACCCCTCCTTTTTTATGTTTACGTCCATGCAGAGAAACATGATTTAAATCTGGTCTTTATGAAATTTGTATTTTACTGGTGATGTTAATAATACTAGTGCCATAAATTTGATGCACTATTAATTCTGGTATAATGGTACGATGCTGGTATGCTCGTTATAATACTAGTAATGTCATTAAGAATCCAATATCCTCAGTCACCACGTACTTACCCACACACGCGAACAAAAATAGGCATAACGAGCAATGCCCCCTGAAATATGCCTCACTCCGCGGATCGAAAACCCATAAATCCGCGCAACCGTTTCAATAAACTTCGTCGGCAGAAATTAACTCCGTTCGCGCGTTAAAAAAACCTTTTTCTAATCGAGCGCTCCCTTGCTATGTACATGTTTTGTACACGCGGGACCGAAATTATTACCCGCGAGAGCCGTAAGATCCGCCGTTTCATTGCCTCCGTAAAACCCTCCTCCTCCCCCTCGCCGCGCACTATTCCGTGCTTCATTCTTGAAATTCCCATCCACACCAGCCAACGAGAAAGTCGAAATCGAAAAGCAGCGCGTCGCGTGGAAAAATCGCGCCCCGAAAAACAAACTCCACCGAACGAAAGTATCGATTCCCATACACGTGCAGCCCGAAAAAAGAGAGTACATAGGCAGCAACGTTGTACCTATATAAGGCTACGTCCAATGAGACCGTGTATACAGACGGTAGTATAACACACGTACCGGTGCGTACGTACGAGAGAATTCAATTTCCGCTGTCGCGCTTTCACCCCCTGCCCCGCTCTTTCTTCCTCGCGCGAGCGATACATGCACCAGCCAGGTTCCCGGGGCCGTAAAATCCAACGTTGAACGAGCAGCCGTGCGTGCTGCAGCTCCGGGAAAAGACAGTATAATAAGAAGGTGCCTTCCTTTTTTCTCCCTCGCGTCGCTTTCCACACCCTCCTCCTCGGGCGTGCAAACTCGTTCGCCGGCCACGCGATCGGCGTCAATGGATCGTTACGCTCGAGACTGGGATTCCTGCGCGTAATCGAACAATTATAATTTGCCGGAGGCAGATCTGCCGCGCAGGTGTGCCGACGCCGAGACATTTGACGATCCAAGTGTCGTCGAGTCGTTTGATCGATGATTCATGTTACGTCGCGATTCTGTCACTACAAGTAGAGCACGTCTCACTTCTGTCCATCGTGGGGATCGATGCGGTTGATCTTCCCGCCTGTCAAGTTGGCGCAAGTCCGTGGTTAGTTTGGCGCTCTGCACGCCCAGAGTTTTGTAAAGACAAATAATTATAGACAACCGCCAGACACGCCAGATCTATGATTTATTGAAAAATAAATTGTTCACGAAACTGTTTCCCTCGGATCTGTCAACCGTGCACGAACGACCGTGAAAGACGATCGAAACTCAACGATCTGTACATACAACAGACGGGCCTCGGACGTACGCGGCGATCGGGTTAATTTCCATCGACAGGGTGAGAGCTTGCGCGTCACACGCACCGACGATCATTGATTTTCGCTCGAAGCCTGCCCCCCCAATACCTTATAACATACCATGTATGACGGAAGTGCGCGAGCTCGTTGGCGCGTGCGCTCATTCATTTTTCAGTGACGCGCGGAACGTTCGGTCCTTGACTTTACGAGTGCACGATGGCGGGCGAAGGGAGCGAGTGCACTCGATCGCACACATGCGGGTGATACGCGGAGCTATGGGGGGGGGGGGGGGGGGGGAAAAAGCAAGGGAAAGGGACGAAGAGATGGTGGGTATATTACTCGGGGGGTTTTACCCATACATGTTTATTTCAATTCGTGGTGTACGTACTCGGATGAAGGGATGATGGACAACTTTGCCCGCGACTTGCATAACCAGGGCAGGTAAAAGTTTAAAGGAACGTACACCTGCCTGGGACAATTTTTGAAAACGCATCGGTAAAAAGTCGTGCGGGCACTTTTCTTAATATTAAACCTTAAGCCGTGAATAATATTTACCCACCCTTAAAATTGACTTTTCCCAATACGATCATTCCTAGTTATAAGTATAGTAAGTATACGATGGATCGCGCAATGGTTTACAGAGGTCACATAATTTAGAGCACCCATGT
This sequence comes from Copidosoma aretas, assembly GCA_030522625.1. Classification (NCBI taxonomy): domain Eukaryota; kingdom Metazoa; phylum Arthropoda; class Insecta; order Hymenoptera; family Encyrtidae; genus Copidosoma; species Copidosoma aretas. The sequence continues at coordinate 4,727 of JAPYYV010026291.1, forward strand.
GTACACTATGTACCCACGTACTACAATAAGAGGACAAAGCACGAACGAAATCACAAAACAAAAGATACATGTATCGAAATCCCAACATGCAAGCAGTTAAGAGAACACTTGACGTGCTGGAGGCGCGAGGGCGGCAAGACGCAATTTGGGTATGGATATTTTTTTAATAATATCGCCAGAGAGTATTAAAAATTCGCGCTGCAGCCTCGCCGTGTAAGAAGAAAGATAGAAGCTGCTCTTAGCGTACCGTCAAAATGCACCTTCAGCTGAATACATACAATATCTTGCTTCCCCTTCTCTCGGGCTATACAAGCCAATAACGAGCCTCGAGAGTGTCATGAAAAGAGTCCAAAAGCTCTTAGAGCTGGGCACTGCATAAAACTGTATGGTTCCAATCATTGGACATTAGCCTCGTTGCATCAAACTGGAAGAGTCCAATGAGTATGCGAGCTCTTACAGTCCAAAGTTCCTCTCCGTGTAGCACAGTAAGTATGCAAGACAAGCTGTACGCTGCGAGTAGTATATATACTTAACCTGCAACGTGTTCTACCTCGACGTGCTTTTAACGCGTATACGGCTCCACTACAACTGCTACCGCATACATAACAGACTGCACCTAAGCGAGTGGCCTTGACGTACGGTTGAAGTGGGACTGAGGGAGATAGGAGCTGGAGGGTGTATGGTATAATGCGATTCGGGTGTCGGGCCGAGCGCTGTATGTACGCGAATAGGTACATAATGCACCAGAGGCCGTCCCACATGCATACGTATGTATATGCTCAACAGGCGCTAATGGATCGGTCGTATGTATGCTGCATGCGCGTGAGCGTGCAGCGATATAATGCGTGTCGATTGTCTGGTCGGACGTGGAATATGAAAATAAGCCCGTAGTCATTGGCATCAGCGACAATGAACGAGTTCGACGCGCGATAATTTACGGTCGCTCTTTGCGGCGCTAATCGGGGCGCGTTTGTGCGGCTCGGCTACCGTTGCCATTGTGTTTTATATCGTTCGAGCTGTTGTTGCGCTGTTTGGGCCTACGTGTTGCAGTTGGTAAATGTTTGCTAAAGTTATAGCCTGCTTTTGACGTATCGACGTGCTTTTGCACTGAACGACTGAGTGCGGGGATGGGGGATTTTCAAGGTGATTTTAATTTCGACGACCGGAGAGACCGTACTTCGCTCGAATGAAAGTCATTTGATTGATCTTAAAAATCGTTAAACACGCAAGAAATAGTGTGGAAGGTCAGTAACTGCTTTTGAAAAAGTGAGCATGGACAATTTTTTGGTCGAGCGAACAATACTACCAAATCTTTATGCGTCGTATTGAGATCTGAAATTTTTACAACAAAAAAGAACATTATTCATGTTCACCAAGTTCGAACGTATGGGTAATCTGTAACGATAGGTTTGAGTTCCGTCACTTCCGTCCAACTTCTCGACCACACAAGCTGAAAATGCAATGTATACAGGTATGAATCCCGGACAGACCGACGAAGGCCGCACCAACAGTGCCGTACACTCTATACCTCATCTCACCGTATGATGTATAGCTCTCCGTCGAATCTCTATACGTTGTACTAGCTCTACTACTCATCACATCCAAGTACGGCATGGAAACCGAAGCTACTACCGAGAGCTGAATCATTGCGCCGAAAAGAACAAGTTGTTACGTGACCACTTTAATTGAACAACCACCAGCACCGCACAAATCGATACAGCACCCCCGTGTCTTCCACGCGCCTCTCGAAAAACGCATCCTCGCACGTGATCTCGCTCGGCCCACTTCTGAAACGAACGGCCCCAACGCACGCGCCGATTTTCGGCAAACAATAGTACAGGGTATGTACAACAGAACAGAGCACGCTTACTCGCTGCACTGCACCCTCGCCCACCGCATTCTCACCACCGCAAAGAACGCACGATGTGTTGCAATTTTGCAAGACAGGCCACGTGAACGGATATACATGTATGGATGATGCGCGACAAACCGATGCATATAATCCTCCTCGGAGCGTTAACATCGTGCGCATACACAAGAGCCTGCATCGGCCGTTCTCCCTCTCTCTCGATCGGGTGTGCATAAATCTCGGCGTCACGACGAAATAAGAGAGGAGCGTGTACGAGCACAGTACACGACGACGCATTGTGGAAGCTATACTTTGCGGCGACAATGCAAATGTACCATGTATGTGTAAGTGTAGGATACTCGTGTGTACCGTCGCTGTGCACCGCGCCACGACTAATCGCGTTTGAAGGGCGATTCATAATCGACGACGATGGCGACGGCTATATGGGCAGCTCAACTGCCACGCTCCCACGACCTCTTCGCTTTTCTCTCCTGCTTGAGCCGACTTTTTGTTCCGTACAGCGGTGGAGCATGAATTAGCATCGGATTTAGCGTACTCGCGGGTAAATTTTATGGGGACGGTGGGACGGCGCGTCGGCAGGTGCGGGCGCGTGCGCGGCTTTTGTGTCGCGAGCGCCTCGAGTCGAGCTGGCGCCCGATGCTCTTGGAATAAATTGCGATGAAGCCTGTCGATTTTTATTTTTTCTTTGGAGAGAGAATCGAGAGGGAAAAAAAATTAAGGGGAGGAGGCAAGAAGTGTCTCATTGAGGTCTGGGCTTTTTGTTGTTCGTAGTCCGCTGTGCGTCAAACTGAGTAGAAACAGTCGAGTAAGGCAGACGAGCCAATTTTGGATTCGAAAGTAAATAGAGGTATGCGTGATGAAATTGGATTCGTTGCTCAAGAAAAAGTGTGTTTATTTTTCCGGAACGTTCAATCATCATTTTGCTCAAAAAAAAGGGGGATGATGCAAATTTACCAACCATTTCCCGGGCAGTGCACACCATCGTAGTATTTGTTTTCAAGACCCTCCTCTTCCGATCTCTCCTTACCCCGTCTGTGCATTTTATTTTATTCCTTTACTCGACCGCATATTATATAACCTCCCACTTCGTCCTGGTACTCGTCGTTTATCTTGCCCTCTGTCTGTTGTTAATAATCCGCTGTGTGTCAAACTAAGTAGAAACAGTCGAGTAAGGCAGACGAGCCAATTTTGTGTTTTCAATTAATAAGTAGGTACTCTTTTTATCACTCTTTTTTATTAATAAAATTGTGTCAACGTAATAAGAGCCACGGAGCGAGTGATTCGAATAATCCGCAGACGTTTGGTCATGACGCCCTTTTATTGAAAATCGATTTTTATCGTTACATAACAACCATACACAATTATTTCTAAACAACAAGCGAATGTATTCAGTCTCCAGCGAACCTTTGTCAGAAATACGTCTAATTGTATTTGCAAAGAATTTCGATGAAAATAAACCTTCAAAAGTGTAATGCTTGTTAGGATTTTTTAAAAGAAATCGGTAACAGGTCCGCAGTGTTGTGGCACGTACACGGGTGTGAAAATAATGTTTGTGCAGTGCGTGAGATGCCACTGGTAAAAAGTGTATGAATTTATTTACTGATAGGGTACTGAGGGACTCTGATGGATCATATGGATCCGCTTGTGGCGAGTATATATTTACATAAATAGATAAAAGTAGCGTAAAAAGAATAAAATACACCATAAGTAGGACAATCTGAAAAAACAAACTATCTATGACGCACACAAGATCAAACCAAATACTCTGGTCGCTTCGCTGTATGTATATAATCACATTCGCGCATAATAAATTCAATACAATGAAACAACAGCGCACGATAAAACAAAAGAGAACTGACTATTATAAAAATCACCGCCACCGAGCGCGAAAGCGACGAGTGCTACGACGTATTATTCATCATCGCGTTCAACGTTTCCGAGTCGCGGAACAAAAAGCATCGCGTATTACACGCGTCCCTCCCGGCAATTGTTCCTCCGCGGCGGCCGCACCGAAGCACCGGCCATAAACAACGAGGGGCGAAAAGAAAAAAAAAAAGAACGACCCTCGATTCTTTCCGCCGCCGCGAAAACAGCCATTACACGCGACAGGACAATGCCGGCGGCGCTGCGCGGAAGGTGCGCGTCGTCTCGCCGCCTTCCGCGCCACCGCGACGACACCTGCTCCGCTGGATTCAAAAACTTCTCGCCCCGCCTTCTTTTCGTCTCGCGGCAATATCCCCCCCCCCCCCCCCCCCGGAGGGGGGGGAGGAAAGGGAGGGGGGGGCCCGGGGAGGCGCCGGGGGGCGGGGGAGCCCCCGACAAAAAAACCGGGCTGCGGGTGAAGCATGAGAAAGAAACCGGGGGGACACGTGTGCGGCGAGGGGGAGGAGGATGCTCGGATGCGCGCACGGGCCGAGATTTCGAGCGAGATGCATCTGGGAGCGAGGGGAGCGGGTTATTTCTGTTTTTGCACGGCGTATGATCGTATGTACATGGTTTTTATGTGACAATCGGACGAAAAAATGTTCGCGAAAAAGAGTCCAGCAGAACGGGAAGATTACGTCCGACCGTAATGGGTACAAGTATATACTCTTATCGAGGCGTGAAAAATACACGATCGAGCGCACTCGGGGCTTAAAAGCTCGGCGCAACAGTGCCGTCGGACAGGAGAGCTGTACAGCCGCGGCCGTAGATCATCCAACGAAACAATTAAGCGCGACGGCGGCCCTCCTCGGGTAGGTATAAGGAGGAGGAGGAGGAGGAGACGATTAAGCGCGCCACGGTAATACTCCCCCGGGCGACGAATAGAGACGGATGGCTGGTTGTATTACAGAGACGCACGGGGGAGGAGGAGGGGGAAAGTAGCGCAAGCTCCGGATTAGGAGGGGGGAAATAAGAAGGAGTGTACGAACATATAGGAAGCGGAAGACGTGAAACACGGCAAGACGTAAGTACGGGGGGATCGATCAAACGGCACGTCGTCGTCGTCGTCGTCGTTTTGTTTCGTTCCGTCCGAGTGTCGTGGGATTTGGCGGGCCTGCATGCATATATAATAACGCGCGCGGTGCGCTCTGCGAGCGAGTCAAGAGGGTCACGCGGCTCTGGTTTAATTTATTCGAGGCGATTAGTCGCGCTCTCGGGCAAGTCTCTCTCTCTCTCTTGCCGGGCGACCGATAAGATTGATTTCTAGAGCAGTAGCCGATGCAGTGTCGCAAGTGTGGTTGCACGTATACATATGGTTCACGCAGCGGACTACTGGCTTTTGCAACGGGACACGCTCGAAGCGGCGTTGCTCCGTGGAGTTGCTGAAAGTGCGCGTGGAAATGGACACGAGGCTTTATTTTTTCCTCCCATCGTGCTATGTATGTTCGTTGTCGTGAACAAATTGTAAATCAATGAAGGTGCGCGATTCGTGCTCGACGGCTGGGGATCGGTGTTCGGCTGGAGATTTCTATCCTCCCTTGGACTCTTTAAAAAGGATCGCTCGCTTCCGCGTATTATTTTCAAACGTAACGATCATTCGCGTGCTTTAGTTCATTTAGAAATCACTCCGCTGGCAAATTTTTGCAGTGAAAACTCCACGAACTTCTCCGCATCACCCCGCGATCGTGTATAGGATACGTGGCCGAGTATGGTCAGTTGTGATCCACTCTCGGAAAAAATCAGGGCAAAAAGCACCAAACGTATCGGTATACGTCCAACAGTCAACGAAGCACACGATCCCCCCCCCCCCGTCGCTCCGTCCAACGTTTATCCCCTCGTTAAAACCAGCGCGGGAGCCCCGAAATCGCGATCTCGAGAGAACGACCGTCGGAACCGCAGCGGCGGGCCAAAAGATACAGCAGAGACGGGACAAAAGGACGAAGGAGAACGCACGCCCTCTTCGCGACGCGCGCGCGGCTCGGGGAGGGGCAGGCGCGTATTATTAATATAATGCACGCGCGCATAACACGCGAATACGAAAAACGCGGGGGTGGGTGAGCGGCGCGTCCGCCGGTCCGTATTAGCAGCATCGGCCGAGTACACAGCGGAGCGCGTTTCGCGGGCGCGCTCGGGAGGAGGAGGGTGAAATATGAGCCGATATTCATCTCGAGACGCGCGCGGCTGCCGCGACATTTATCCCCGTCAGCCGGGCTGCCGGGGCTCTCGGCTGTTACGCCCGTTGGGAGCTTTTCTCGGGGATGCGCGTGTAACGGCGCACGAGGAAAGCTCCGAAAATCGCCGAGCGCGTTTGGTCGCTCCCTGTACCGTTCGGATTCCGCTCCGCGGCCTCGTTGGTGTACAGGACGCGCGTTTTTCAGCGCACGAGCTCGTCTCGCTCTCTCCCCCGACTGTCTTTCTCGTTTTCCGGGTGTACCGCCCGAGTGCGCGTTTAGGTGTACGCGAGCGGGGGGACAAAAAAGTGCTCTCGTTCGTAAGGGGTGATTCGGGGAGATTGATCACGGCTCGCTGTGCCGGTGTGTTTTTCGTGCTCGTCGGGCCGTAATGCGCCAAGGTGTGCCTCTATTGTTATGATGTGAGGAGGCCCTGCGGACGCGGGTTTTTTCGCGAAGCAGCGTTTTTTTGTTTGACAGTATGTATAGACTCCCCGGCGGACACAATCGATGCGGAAACCACGAAAAATCATGAAAAACTGAGAAACTTTGTACGCAAATCAACAAAGAGTCGTAATTTTCGTCCATTTGAATGGTAAACATATTTTCCATAGAATATATTCTCGAATCGAAGAGATGATGTACTGGTGTATTTTTCAGGAAACCTCGTGATTTTTTACTCAAAAACCGTTGACATTGGAGAAAAATATTTCTCTCGTCCAAAGAATGCGCAAATAATTTTGTCGAGTTAAACGAACACATGTACATGTTTATCTGTGATGAACTGTAAAGCGGCATGTCCGAATTCCATGCAATTTTTACAGTTTTTTTTTTTTTTTTTCACAATTTTTCATAGATTTTCACGGTTTTTTCCAGATATTCAGTTTTTAACCCATGGCTTTTTCCCGCTCGAGCCAGCAGATGGAAAATTAAGCTCGTCGCTCCAGCGGACAGTTCACGGACCCAGCTCACTCGACACGGGTGCAAATTATCATACACCAAAATCACGATGAGAGAGTTTGAAAAAAAACACCAACTTTACTCAAAATTTCTGTACGATTCTCCGCCAGCAGCAGCAGCAGCAGCAGCTCGTTCAAGTTCAAGCCCCTTTGAATCCCAAGCATTCAGAGTCCGAATGAATTTTGGCGACGACCTTCCCCGCCCGCCCGACAGCTCTCTCCGTCCCGTCCGCACATCCATAATACACCCACACGTAATCCCCGTGCACGTATGGTAGTGCAGTCGAGCGTGCAATATCGCGACCGAGAGATCGGCGACGCGACGCTCTCTGCCGCGTAATGTACCAACTCGCTGGGCGGCCCCTGTTTCTCAGAAGCTCGGCTCTATCTTCTCCTCTTCCCTGTACTCCTCTCGGCGCATCCGCGACCTCGTCCTCCTCTCTGAATCTATTTTCGGCACGCGCACGCACCTCCCTTACCTCCTTCTTTCGCGCGAACGACGTTTATCGCTTCTAATTAGGACTCCTCCTCCTCTTCCCTCATCTCGGTCCAGGTGCGGGGGGGCACAGGAGCGTGCCGGAGGGTCCGAGCGATCGATATTCAATCGCGCCCGGGCGCGAATAATTCAGCGCGCGCACGATATGTACGTAAGCATGTATGTACGTACCAGTTTGATGGAATGGTCATTTATTCATACGTCCAGCCAGTTCGGTTACTCGCGCTTTTTGAACTTTGAGTTGCGCCCTTGTTCGGCCGAGTGGGCGCGCTCCATCGGGTTTTCATCGCCCCTCGACCGAGTTCTGCAATATTGGATTGTTTTCGCTGGGCGGTTGTTTCATTTTTGTTGGTTCTTGATTTTGCACATTAAAAGTACAACTCGGAGCTTGTGGAACGTACCGAGGGAGACCGAATGCAAGTGCACAGCCCGTTTTTAACACAACTTCCCGTCATCGACTCTTTTAATCCAAAAAGTTGATTTATCGCAAGATTCTGCCGTGATAGAAATTGAACATAAGATCATGCTCTCTCTATCTCTGGCTGTAATATCTCGGCGCGCATACGTCGCACTGAACGTATTAAACATCCATACCTACCGGATCATTATCTCCTCGCGTCACGGTAAGTATGCTTACTTACGCAAAGACAAGTATCTCCTCTTCCGCGTGGGCGTGTGTTATATATATATATACCACTGAGTAGTACGTGTGCTCATACAGCAAACGTACAGGACATGCAGCGTGGCTCGTGGAAATGTACAAGTTCGCCAATATTGAATATCCGGGCGACGGAGGCGCCAGCCGACTGATGTGTCTTCCACTATAGACCCGCGTCGCTCTTTCTCTCTTTCTGGGTATACAATACTCGTGTCTCGGCAAACATACACACCGTTGTACGCTCGTGTCGGAAAATAAGAGGAGTGCTGAATGCGGTGATGCCCCCCCGGGGCTTCTAGCTAGACCCTCTGTCTATGTAAACATACACGAGCACGTGTTTCCTCTCTCTCCATTTATAAATTATTTGGTTATTCGGTCTTTTAAACGTTACTCAGAGTCACGCGCTTGTCCAACGCTGGAGAGAAAATTACATTTCATCGGATGTGATTACTAAATTTACGGTTTTCAAGACTACAGTCGCGGTATGAAAAAATAAACGACACGAGCCCGTTGAACATTCCCGAGTTTGGCGAGAAAAATCCAAATTCAAAAACTACGCGCGGAGCGTAATCACAAGTCGCGTCAAGGCTCTCGACGGTAGGTCTCGACGGAGGGTGATCAAATTCAGGCCCGCGTGCACCTTACCCTTTGCACTGTACTGCGGAAACAAAAATTTCAACTTTGAAACCGACCGCGCACGGATCAAATCATTCCGAGCCAGGCTCGTCGAAGGGGAGCGAGGAAAAACGCAGTCTCGAAATTCCTGCCGTAAGAAAAATATTCATGAAAAAACGGCAACAACAACAACAACAACTCCGCCGCGCAGTACACGCCCTGTTTGCTTTCAATGCATCGCGTGAAAAATATCTGCATGCAACAGACCCATCCGGGCGAGCAGCAGCAGCAGTACCGCGCTGCACTGTTTATCCGATCAAATTTTCATCGCCCGCCCGGAGCGCGGCGGCGGCGGCTCTCTCTCTCGCTCCTCGCAAAATATTTAACGCGGTCGATAATTAATTGGTTGCGCCAAAGCACCATCCCCCCCCCTGCAAAACCCTCTTTTCGAGAGGATTTTGATAAACAAAATTAGAGCGGGCATCGTATATAGTGGTGCACGGCAGCTCCAGTGGGGGTGGACGTGCACCTGTGCGCATAAACTCTCGTACGCAATCAGGGAGCAGCGAGGGGAAAAAGGCCGCAATTCCCAGCGCTGGGCGACACGTCGTCTTTGGCGTCGCTGTGGTACACGACGCGGCACGGCCCTTGAGAAAAGAGGTCGAGCTCCCGGGGCGGGTGCAGGCGTCGACGCTCGGCTCTCGTCTCCGCGGGCGCGCTGTTTACGAGTGTTTTCGCGTTTGCACGCGTGGTCGAGCTCTCGAGAGCCGCACCGATGGGACACTGTTGAGCGAGTTTACGGAACAGGTGCGACGAATTAGTTCGTTTTTGGGGCTTTGGAAAGCGCTTTTTGCGCCGATGGATGATTGACGCTGATGGGATTCGATTGTGAGGAAGAAAAAAATTGATCGACTCTGTTCGTTTGGGATTTATCATAGCTCGGTGTCCCGAGAGTGCGGGACATTTTACTGCCCATCGTTGCTGATCATGGCTTGTAACATGTTTATTTTTATCAGTGAACTTACACGGTGTGCGGATTTTGCCGTAGCTTGAAAAGCGATTTTTGAGTAAACTGTTCTATATCGCATACTAAGAGGAAACATGTATGAACAAACGAAAATGTCATCTCCATCGACGATAGTATTTAATTTATTAAAAAATAGTCAAAATCATCAAAATACCGTTCAAAGTCCAATTAATAAAAGATCCAACACTCTCACGATGCTCGCCAACCAAATCGTCGATCAATCTAATTATCCCTTTCCAATAATCACCATCTCCCCACGAGCGCAATAAGTGATCCCCCTTGAAAATTTTACAGCGACCGCAAAAGTGACCCCCGCATCGCCCACTATATACACCCACGCGTTAACACGCCCATCCACTCGAGACTGCTCTCTTATTATCCTCTCCCCGTCCTCGCCTCTGGCTATGTGCAGTGCAAGCGTCGTGCCGCGCGCTGCTGCAGAAGAGCAGGGCCGACCGCGTTGTAATGTGTACGTTCGTGGGTCCCGACGAGTGTCGTCGTCAAGTGATTCTCCGCGATGGCGCACGGCTGCCGTACCGTTGGGTGCTCGGAGCTTTTT